>CM077187.1:25065285-25305285 GCA_039654105.1 Coreius guichenoti | reverse complement strand
AAAGGTTTGGAACAAATAAATGTCAATTTTCATTTTTGGGTGAACAGTATCATTTTTCTTATACTGTATCCCTTTTGTTTCTTGGAAGGTAGCTTTTCATTTTGAATGTAGTATTTCTACACAGTAAATTCAGGAGTAAAACTCTTCTGTTTCTAAGGCCTAGTCCACACGTACACAGGTATTTTTATAAAACCAAGTTCTTCCTGCTTCAGCCACACAAGCACGGTTTAAAAAAAAAAAAAAAAAAAAAAAAAAAACCCCACACACACACAACTCAGTCCACAAGAAAACGCAAAAACACGCTATGAAGCGCTGTCAAGAACACGTCAAACCAACGGGTGGCGATATAACCCTAACTGCAAAGCCATGTTTGCCAATCAGAAGCCTGAAAAATGGCTATTGTCATAAGCATGGTCCTGCTTAGTATTCTGATGTCTCGGTTCCACAATATAGTGGGAGAACTGTGCATGTATCTGTATACGTGTGATAAGCCCTGTTAGCACAGTTATTAGGAGCAATATTTTGGCTATGTCCGCTATTGCACAGACTCACCTCATGTAAAACAAAGGAGATAGTGGCGCACAATCTGAAGTCAAACAAAGGAGATAAAAGGAGCGCACTCCGACATCACAAGCCAAAATCTCCAGTTTCACCGTCTACACGATAAGACTGCAACCGGAGTTTCTGACAATCTTCACCCTGGCAGAAGTTTTCAAAAAAGTTTGGTTTCAGTGACTGGATACTGCATTTGTGTGTGGACGAACAGCCAAACCACACAGAAAAAGCTGCGGTTTTGCAAATACCCATGTTTGTGTGGAGAAGGCCTGAATAGCAAGGAAAATCCTGTTTTCATGATTTTTAAAGTGAAATGAGGCAGAGCGACATACTTTGTTACAATAGATGGGGAAGACAGAGTCTTTCTTCAAGCCACCATAGTGGTCCGAGTGGAAGTGAGTGAGAAAGTAGGCGGTGACACCTTCAACAGTCCCATACTGAAAAGCATCCACAGCAAATCCAGTTCCTGAACACAGAAATATCATATTATAGTCTCTAAAGTACAAGAGACCAAAACATTGTTGTCCCTCAAGCTAAACAATAATAGAGCTATATCATAGCAACAATAAATAAATTCACACACAATTTGGTACATTAAAGTTCTGGCACATCTGTTAAGACAAAGTATTAGTGCTATAATCATAACAATTGGTATTAAGTAGATCAAAACAAAAGCATTAAAGTGGTTCACAAACCAGGAATTTTCTTGTAGAACGGACAGCGCTTGGGCTCCTCGGGATCTCCATCTGTCGCTCGTCCTCTGTTCCATCTTTTCCACCCCTCTGCCCTCCCTCCTCTCTTTCCTTCTGTTTGCGTGGGCCTAGTTGTACCATCTTCTGCAGCAGACGAGACACTGGACACTTCAGATGGTGTTTTGGTCTTCCTACGCCGTCTACCCTGGTGCCTAGCATCTTTCCCATGAGCTTCTGAAATCCTCGCTTTCCTAGACCCTTGCTGATCGGCCTCTCTGACCGTTGCCTTCACTTCCTCCTCAGCCTTTTTTTCGCTCAATGACTTCAGGCCAAAAAACACTCCAATGTCTGTTTGCTTTAATCCAGAGGGACCTGTCTTAGTCTGAGTCCTCCTAGGAGCCATAGACGGTGTTTTCTGAGTTATGGATAGGGCTGTTTGGGTGGAAGACAACTCTTGGTTTATGAAAGTGGAGTTAACGTCCTCATAAGTTGAAGCCAAACTGTTGACACTTGCAGGATTTGATATGCGATCCCGAAGACGTTCTAATACCAAACTTTGGGGTGACTGTAGCTGGGAGTTTGGACCTTCATTGTTTGTTGTGGCATGTTTTCCCATTGATTGAGAATGGGAAACACCTGTGGAACTGGAAGTGGTCAGGTGATTATCTGGTGCTAACGATGTCTGCAGTTTCTCACAGGTGTCTAATGAGTTTTTGTCTGGCCCATGTTCCCTGTTCCTAGTTTCATATTGGTCCAGCATATCAAAGAACAGATCATCATCTTCATCGCTGAACAGTTTAAGAGAATCATCATCAACTTCATTTTCATCTTCCTGCAATGCAGTACTGTGAAACATTATCTCTTTATTGTTTTTTTGCATCCTATGCTCCTCATCCACATCTGGAAACTTGGAGAGGGGAGAGTAGGAGATATAATCATCATCATTACATTCAAAGAGCTCTTCTTTAACCTCGTTAGTCAGCGTCTGAACAACATTGTGAACGTTCATTCTCGACTCCTGTGATGAACTCTGGGACTGAGATCTTTTGATGGAAGGAGACCACCCTTTCTTTTTCTTGATATCCTCAGTGTTAGGGGAGCGCAAAAGCAGCAGAGCGTTACTCTGGGTGGGAGTTCCCTTCAGCAGATCACCAGGGCTTGAGTTTTGGCTGGATGAAGCAGATGCATTCAGAGCACTGTCCCCTGAGCTCTCCGTACCATTCATGGGAGCAACATTATTAACTGACTTCAAGCTGAAGTTTGAGATGCTTTGGATTGTGCAGTCGTTCAACGCTCGACTCTGAGCGAGCAGAGAGTGGCTGTACCTCTTGTAATGATTGGGAATGGAGGCTGTACATTGAAGACCATCTGGACATTCTGTAACATCAGAAGGCAGAGAAAGTTAAAACAATTTCTTAAGTATTATACAATCGTATTCTCAAAAACATTGAACATTAAGGTTTTAAAATCTCACACACCTAATTCAGTGCATGGAGAATTTTACTAATGACGGAGTTCTCAAACCTTAGGATCAATGAATTTCCATGACTTTTCTAATTCATATAATATCTATCTATCTATCTATCTATAATTGCAGAAATGATGCATGTTATTTACTGCCTAAATTAAATAGTATAATATCATATACTGCATATCAGCTTTATATTGGCCATCGTCCCATTGCTCACTATGATACTGGCAAACAAAATATCCATATTGACTGATTACTACTGGTGATTGCATACTAGGTGATTTATTTTTTTTATTTTATTATTTATTTATTTTTTTGTTAAATCATTTAATAAAAGATTGTGCCCACCAACAGTTTCTAGCCAACAATATATTTTAGAGCTGAGAATAATGAGCTAGTGAGTTGAATCTGGTGTGTAACAAAATGGTGAGACATCCACAAATGTGCAGTGTGAGGAGGGCCTCCGGGAGAAAGACTGTTCATTTTTACATATAAATCTATGAATTTATAATTAAAAAAAATATATAAAATTTAAAAAAATTACCTTTACAATTGTCAACAGGGTTATCTAAGCAGTCTGCAACATGCCATTGTTGAGACTGAACCACCAAAATGGAAAATGGCATTTGACAGACAGGACAGAAGCCTCTTGACTGAGGGTCTGTATCCTGGACATCCTGAGAAAGTGTCCCATGATTCCCGTCCAGAGATCCTGAGCTCACAGTGTTAATGAGAGCAGTATTGCTATTTTGGTCTGTGTGTGTTTCAGCACTGTTGACACTTGTTTTTTGCACTGATGTCCCAGGGTTGCTATCCTTTCTTCTCTTTGTCCCACGTTCCCTTGATATCTGTGATTTGCAGCTTCGTTTTTTGGTCTTCTTAAGAGGTTTATAATCCCAGATGTCATTCTCAGAGCCGCTCTGTGACATTTGTCAACATTAACAGATTCTACTGGTTTGTTTTGAACACAGTTGTTCTGTAACATCACGTTCATGGTCCCTTAATGCAAAACGCAACCGCACAAAGACCGTATCATGCAGAAATTCATCCCGAAACAAAAGCCTTCAGAAAAGTGAATTCTCTTAAAGTATTTTAACAAAAACCGTTAAAATTAAATGGAAAATAAAACCGACCACTATATTTCCTCATTGCACTTACCGCCACCGTTGAAAGCGTCTATTTTTATATTGATGTTCGCATTTTCCATATTGCAAAATATATCGAGTAATTTCATAAGGCTTTCAGGACCTTTATTCACAGATTTAATAAACACATTATTTTATAGTATTGTGACGAATATAATAACAACTCCCAAAACGGATGTGGTTGCGATATGTTTGTCGAAAGTGCCGAGTATAAACTCTGTGATGTTGTTGTTTTTGTGGGAGTTATGGCGTCTTATAGTAAGCTGACAGATATTTTCTCCATTCAGAGCCAGCTAGATCGCGCTTTAGAGGACTCGACAACTGAACAAGAGAAGGAAAGACTCGTGCATCAGTATTTGCACAAAATAGACGAAAAGGAAGATTTAATTATACCGGATTTTGAAGATGGTAAGAGTGTAAATGAACTCAGTGGTGATGAGTGGTAAACGACTGACATCATGGAACATGACAAGCGAGCCTATTAACTTACTAACTGCTGTTCTCTGCTGTTTACTGCTTTGTAATATTGTATTGAATCAACAGTGAGTGGTAACGCTGTAGCAAGTGATCTAATGCATATCCGGTAGAGATCATATGTGACCCTGGACCACAAAACCAGTCATAAGGGTAAATTTTTTGAAATTGAGATTTATACATCATCTAAAAGCTGAATAAATAAGCTTTCCATTGATGTATGGTTTGTTAGGATATTTGTCCGAGATACAACTATTTGAAAATCTGGAATCTGAGGGTGCAAAAAAAATCTAAATATTGAGAAAATCGCCTTTAAAGTTGTCCAAATGAAGTCCTTAGCAATATATATTACTACTAATGATAATTTTTGATATATTTACGGTAGGAAATTTACAAAATATCTTCATGGAACATGATCTTTACTTAATATCCTAATGATTTTTGGCATAAAAGAAAATCGATAATTTTGACCACTACAATGTATTGTTGGCTATTGCCACAAATATACCCGTGCGACTTATGACTGGTTTTGTCGTCGAGGGTCACATAGTATTAGTGATCATCCATTGGTTTGCAACTAGGGCCCTCAGTAATTTTCTAAGGAGTCTTACGATGACTTAAAATTGTTTTATTTTTATTAATATAATTATTATTAAAATTAATTGTAATTAATTTACTTATATTGACATTCATAGTTTCAGTTTATAATATATTATATAGATAGGACCACTGAATCTAAATCGCACTTCTTCTTTTTTTTATCTCTAACCATTCCATTGTTATTCTACAGGACTGGAGTGGTTGAACACAGATAGTCCACTATCACTCAGGAAGGAACTGTCAGGCAAAGTGGTGGTGCTTGACTTCTTCACCTACTGCTGCATAAACTGCATGCACCTACTTCCTGATCTACACCTTTTGGAGCAGAGTTACTCCGTAGAAGGTATGTACACAGTTAGGCATATGGGCTTAATTTTGATGTAGAATTAAATATGACATGATATCCTGACTCTAATGGTCATTATGCGGTATATTACATCATAAGGTAAACAAAAAACAATGTTTCTTGGCTGTTTTAGTTTGGACCTTACAAATATCCATAGTAGATTTTGCCCAGGGTTCACTAGGAAAGAAGTGAGAGCCTTTTCAGCTTGATAACTATTTTCTTCTGGTCCAGCAACACATACCCATTATCTCTTAACTGTATCAGATATGAGACTTTAAATATCCAGAGACCAGGTCGAGGGCAGGGAGTTTCACATAGATACACCGTTATACTGGCCTGTGGCTTATTATAGCAGCTCTGCGTCCAGTGCTATCAGCTTCAGCTGTCAGTAGCCCATCGGTAGCCACTTCTGTGGGATCATCCGGGGCAACTGGCCAGGCAGCCGTCGGCTCACTCGCTGGCATATCTCACACATACCTCATCTTGGCACTTCTTTTGGTACATTCTGTTACCGCTGTTCTGTTACAGAAGCAGAACATGCCTCCCCACCCCTCTTCCCAGTGTCTCATTAATTATTAGGGTTTATCGTTGATTATATCACAGAACAGTGGCCTTTTATTTTTACGCAGAGACATTGTTTTTACTCCTGCCATTTAAGTCACATACTCTACTGTTGGTTCTGGAAGGTTATCATAGGTTATCAGTAAATAAGTTCAGATTTGTTCTTGCCCTGCCAGTATTTTCAGTGGCACCACCACAAAAAATGTATTTTCAGCAACATATTTTATATGCGTCAGGAGAATATATTTATATTTTTAATTTCTCGTAAAATTTAATTTATAAAAAAAAAACAACAATTTGTTTTATTAATTTGCTGGAAATTTTACAATAAATACAGTATACCTATGTTGTAAACATTGCTGACTTGTTTTGATGCTTCCAATAGTAGAACAAGTCATTTTTGTGATTTTATTATACATTATTTATTTTTGAATTATATTATACACTGAACAAAATTATAAATGCAACACTTTTGTTTTTGCCCCCATTTTTCATGAGCTGAACTCAAAGATCTAAGACTTTTTCTATGTACACAAAAGGCCTATTTCTCTCAAATATTGTTCACAAATTTGTCTAAATCTGTGTTAGTGAGCACTTCTCCTTTGCCGAGATAATACATCCACCTCACAGGTGTGACATATCAAAATGCTGATTAGACAGCATGATTATTGCACAGGTCTGCCTTAGGCTGGCCACAATAAAAGGCCACTCTAAAATGGTTTTACTGTATTGGGGGGGGTCCGGGCCGGGGGGGGTCCTGGGGGGTCCAAAAAAAAAGTCAATATCTGGTGCGACCACCATTTGCCTGACGCAGTGCAACACATCTCCTTCGCATAGAGTTGATCAGGTTGTTGATTATGGCCTGTGGAATGTTGGTCCACTCCTCTTCAATGGCTGTGCGAAGTTGCTGGATATTGGCAGGAACTGGAACACGCTGTCGTATACGCCGATCCAGAGCATCCCAAACATACTCAGTGGTTGACATGTCCGGTGAGTATGCTGGCCATGCAAGAACTGGGATGTTTTCAGCTTCCAGGGATTGTGTACAGATCCTTGCAACATGGGGGCGTGCATTATCATGCTGCAACACGAGGTGATGGTCGTGGATGAATGGCACAACAATGGGCCTCAGAATCTCGTCACGGTATCTCTGTGCATTCAAAATGCCATCAATAAAATGCACCGGTGTTCGTTGTCCATAACATACGACTGCCCATACCATAACCCCCCCCCATCCGTGAAGAGAACACCTCTCCAAAGTGCCAGACGCCATCGAATGTGAGCATTTGCCCACTCAAGTCGGTTACGATGACGAACTGCAGTCAGGTCGAGACCCCGATGAGGACGACGAGCATGCAGATGAGCTTCCCTGAGACGGTTTCTGACAGTTTGTGCAGAAATTCTTTGGTTATGCAAACCGATTGTTGCAGCATGATAATGCACGGCCCCATGTTGCAAAGATCTGTACACAATTCCGGAAGCTGAAAACATCCCAGTTCTTGCATGGCCAGCATACTCACCGGACATGTCACCCATTAAGCATGTTTGGGATGCTCTGGATCGGCGTATACGACAGCGTGTTCCAGTTCCTGCCAATATCCAGCAACTTCGCACAGCCATTGAAGAGGAGTGGACCAACATTCCACAGGCCACAATCAACAACATGATCAACTCTATGCGAAGGAGATGTGTTGCACTGCGTCAGGCAAATGGTGGTCGCACCAGATATTGATTTTTTTTTTTTTTTTTTTTTTTGGACCCCCCCGGACCCCCCAATGCAGTGAAACTGCACATTTTAGAGTGGCCTTTTATTGTGGCCAGCCTAAGGCACACCTGTGCAATAATCATGCTGTCTAATCAGCATCTTGATATGCCACACCTGTGAGGTGGATGTATTATCTCGGCAAAGGAGAAGTGCTCACTAACACAGATTTAGACAAATTTGTGAACAATATTTGAGAGAAATAGGCCTTTTGTGTACATAGAAAAAGTCTTAGATCTTTGAGTTCTGCTCATGAAAAATGAGGGCAAAAACAAAAGTGTTGCGTTTATAATTTTGGTTCAGTGTATATATGCACACTATATTGCCAAAAGTATTGGGACACCCCTCCAAATCATTGAATTCAGGTGTATAACATCAAGCACCTAGGCATGCAGACTGCTTCTACAAACATTTGTGAAAGAATGGGTCGCTCTCAGGAACTCCGTGAATTCAAGCGTGCTACCGTGATAGGTTGCCACCTGTGCAATAAGTCCATTTGTGAAATTTCCTCACTAATAAATATTACACGGTCAACTGTTAGCGGAATTATAACAAAGTGGAAGTAATTGGGAACAACAGCAACTCAGCCATGAAGTGGTAGGCCACGTAAAATCACAGAGCGGGGTCAGCGCATGCTGAGACACACAGTGCACAGAAGTCGCAGACTTTCTGCAGAGTCAATAGCTACAGACCTCCAAACTTCATGTGGCCTTCAGATTAGCTCAAGAACAGTGCATAGAGAGCTTCATGGAAATGGGTTTCCATGGCCAAGCAGATGCATCCAAGCCTAACATCACCAACTGCAATGCAAAACGTCGGATGCAGTGGTGTAAAGCACGCCGCCACTGGACTCTAGAGCAGTGGAGACGTGTTCTCTGGAGTGACGAATCACGATTCTCTTTCTGGCAATCCGATGGACGAGTCTGGGTTTGGTGGTTGCCAGGAGAACGGTACTTGCCTGACTGCATTGTGCCAAGTGTAAAGTTTGGTGGAGGGGGGATTATGGTGTGGGGTTGTTTTTCAGTGGTTGGGCTTGGCCCCTTAGTTCCAGTGAAAGGAACTCTTAATGCTTCAGCATACCAAGACATTTTGGATAATTTCATGCTCCCAACTTTGTAGGAACACTTTGGGGATGGCCCCTTTCTGTTCCAACATGACTGTGCACCAGTGCACAAAGCAAGGTCCATAAAGACATGGATGAGCAAGTTTGGTGTGGAGGAACTTGACTGGCCTGCACAGAGTCCTGACCTCAACCCGATAGAACACCTTTGGGATGAAGTAGAGCGGAGACTGCGAGCCAGGCCTTCTCATCCAACATCAGTGCCTGACCTCACAAATGCGCTTCTAGAAGAATGGTCTAAACACTCCATAAACGCACTCCTAAACCTTGTGGAAAGCCTTCCCAGAAGAGTTGAGGCTGTTATAGCTGCAAAGGGTGGACCAACTCTATATTAAACCCTACGGATTAAGAATGGGATGTCATTAAAGTTCATGTGCATGTAAAGGCAGGCGACCCAAAACTTTTGGCAATATAGTATATATATGGATGGATGTATTTTTGTTTCTTCTAATGTTCTCAAGACCTAAAAATACATGTACAACATTGCACTGGTTTGATGGGGCAGGGGAAGAAGGCTAAAAGCATACTGAAATGGGACACTGGTCCCCCGTGCGTGTGCTTCCCGTCTCTGATGCTGAGCCTATGAATTTTAATCTTCTGATGGACGGCTGAAACCGGAATTTTAAAACCACCGTCCGTCTGCTTCAGTCTTCAATGGCGGCATTGCTTACCCCAGGGACAAAGAATGGAGGAATGTCACTTCCAGTGACAAGGCGGAGAAGTTCCGCTGACATTTTTGTTAAATTAGACAAAATCAAGCGTAGTGATCGCAGACTATAGCACAGTGCATGAGACTGGAACAAACAGAGAAACGGAGCGCATTGGTTATAATGGGATGCCTGGGGGCTGCATGAGCTCTCAATCTCAACATTCTGCATGCAGTAACCCATGTTAGGATGTGTACCTCTGGGATTCTTATACTCTCATTTCTTTAAAGAGGCCTACACGTTCTTCACTTTTTTGTAGCATTTCAATTTTAAAGTCCACTTGTAATCCTAGTCAAGGTTTCATCTTTAAAGCTTTAAAGCCTAAAATGAAAATTGTCATTTACCCACCCTCTTCGAAACACAAATTAAGATATTTTTAATGAAATTTGAGAGGTTCTGTCCCTCCAATGAAAGTCTAGGTAACCAAAACTTAGAAGATCTAAAAAGATCACAAAGGCATCGTAAAATGAATCCATATGAATCAAGCGGTTTAATCAAAGTCTTATGAAGAGATATGATCTATTTATATGATGAACAGATTTAATTTAGGATTTACAACCAAACTCTTATGGGTTTAGAGTGACATAAGATGAGTAAATGATGACAGAATTTAAATTTTTGGGTGAACTGTCCCTTTAAGGCCCATTCACACCAATAAAAACTATAAAGACAATTATAACAAAAATTATATTTGCATCCACACCAACACACAATAACATTCGGTTTATTATAAGCGCATGCTTCAGTTATGTCATCTGACGCTTTAAATGTTTGAGCGCTTTAATGTCAGGTGGTTTCTGATTGGCTATCAATGTTTTTATTGTTCATCAGCAGAAAAAAAATCATTCTGAAAATGATTCCAATAATATTGTTCCTCTGTGCCGTTATTGTTATAGCTGTAGTGTGGTCTTCCCTATTCTCGTAGAATTAGAATGATTATTTAAATTTGATATAGTTATTGTTATAGTTACCGTCCTTAGTGTAAATGGGCCTTTAGTGTCCTAACCAGACAAGCAATCAAAGCTTTTCCTTTTTTGTCATTTAGCTGTGATCTTGATAAGAAATGAGTGACAGGACATTATGTCAGTTGGGTAGCCATGCCCACTGTGAATCCCATTGGTCCAACAACACACTCTACATAACTGTATGTTATGACAAATTACTTGTCGCTGGAACGTACCCAGTTCTGTCTATTAGGACACAATGTTGAACCGTAAGATTTTGCTACTTTATCTTTTAAGGCTTCTATATGTAAATGACCTATGTTATGGCTGGCTAACCTCTTTGCATATCTAATGAGTAACAAGCCCCTTCCCAAATTATGTTGTCAATATACAAACCCGATTCCAAAAAAGTTGGGACACTGTACAAATTGTGAATAAAAAAGGAATGCAATAATTTACAAATCTCATAAATTTATATTTTATTCACAATAGAATATAGATAACATATCAAATGTTGAAAGTGAGACATTTTGAAATGTCATGCCAAATATTGGCTCATTTTGGATTTCATGAGAGCTACACATTCCAAAAAAGTTGGGACAGGTAGCAATAAGAGGCCGGAAAAGTTAAATGTACATATAAGGAACAGCTGGAGGACCAATTTGCAACTTATTAGGTCAATTGGCAACATGATTGGGTATAAAAAGAGCCTCTCAGAGTGGCAGTGTCTCTCAGAAGTCAAGATGGGCAGAGGATCACCAATTCCCCCAATGCTGCGGCGAAAAATAGTGGAGCAATATCAGAAAGGAGTTTCTCAGAGAAAAATTGCAAAGAGTTTGAAGTTATCATCATCTACAGTGCATAATATCATCCAAAGATTCAGAGAATCTGGAACAATCTCTGTGCGTAAGGGTCAAGGCCGGAAAACCATACTGGATGCCCGTGATCTTCGGGCCCTTAGACGGCACTGCATCACATACAGGAATGCTACTGTAATGGAAATCACAACATGGGCTCAGGAATACTTCCAGAAAACATTGTCGGTGAACACAATCCACCGTGCCATTCGCCGTTGCCGGCTAAAACTCTATAGGTCAAAAAAGAAGCCATATCTAAACATGATCCAGAAGCGCAGGCGTTTTCTCTGGGCCAAGGCTCATTTAAAATTGACTGTGGCAAAGTGGAAAACTGTTCTGTGGTCAGACGAATCAAAATTTGAAGTTCTTTTTGGAAAACTGGGACGCCATGTCATCTGGACTAAAGAGGACAAGGACAACCTAAGTTGTTATCAGCGCTCAGTTCAGAAGCCTGCATCTCTGATGGTATGGGGTTGCATGAGTGCGTGTGGCATGGGCAGCTTACACATCTGGAAAGGCACCATCAATGCTGAAAGGTATATCCAAGTTTTAGAACAACATATGCTCCCATCCAGACGTCGTCTCTTATTCAGGGAAGACCTTGCATTTTCCAACATGACAATGCCAGACCACATACTGCATCAATTACAACATCAGGCTGTGTAGAAGAAGGATCCGGGTACTGAAATGGCCAGCCTGCAGTCCAGATCTTTCACCCATAGAAAACATTTGGCGCATCATAAAGAGGAAGATGCGACAAAGAAGACCTAAGACAGTTGAGCAACTAGAAGCCTGTATTAGACAAGAATGGGACAACATTCCTATTCCTAAACTTGAGCAACTTGTCTCCTCAGTCCCCAGACGTTTGCAGACTGTTATAAAAAGAAGAGGGGATGCCACACAGTGGTAAACATGGCCTTGTCCCAACTTTTTTGAGATGTGTTGATGCCATGAAATTTAAAGTCAACTTATTTTTCCCCTAAAATGATACATTTTCTCAGTTTAAACATTTGATATGTCATCTATGTTGTATTCTGAATAAAATATTGAAATTTGAAACTTCCACATCATTGCATTCTGTTTTTATTCACAATTTGTACAGTGTCCCAACTTTTTTGGAATCGGGTTTGTAATCATTTCTGCTTAGTTTTCATTGGGTGAGTGGATGTGAGGGAGTCGTACAATGTAATTGTTACAGTATGTCTAGTACATTTGAGGTCTTATATAGCAAGTAAAATCTGTTTTTTCATGTCCCCTTTACAGACAATTTTGTTCCTGATAGACTTTGGTGTTCTTTTATTGAACGTTTTTAAAAGGAAGGAACTGTGACTCACAAAGAGAGAAGTTTAGTACTGTTGAAAACATTCAAGCGCTGACACTCAGACAAAGGATGGTTCTTTGGGATTTTCAGTATTCAAGGACTCGTGTCAGAAGCATACACCAACGCAACATGCTTCCATGCATTGTTTGAGGAGATAAGAATGAACAGCTTTGTGTAACCTGAATAGATTTCCTTTGAACGATCAAAAAAAGTGTCCACAAAAACTTTAATTAGGCAAAAAATTATTTCAATAATTAAATGATATACACTTTCCTTTTTATCATTTATTTTTGATTTAGGGCCAGACCTTGATAGATTAAACATTTACTATTTCATAAACGTTCTCTATAAAGGACCTTTTTTTAGAATAACTTTGAAACCTTAATGTACCTCAGGGCGTTTTAATAAAAGTTCTTCAAAGGCCAGCAGCTTTTGGTAGGTAAAAACTTTTTTTTTTTCATCCCGATTAACATCAATTCTATCAAATATCAATCTGATAAAGCAGTCTGGATTTTTATTGTTTTTAATATTTTTATTATTTTAAAGTCATCCTGACTTTCACAAGACTTTTCTTCTCTATTGTGACGTATATTTGAGTAAAATGGCTTCTCAAACACGAAAAAATGTAGGGCGGGACTTGAATTTGTCCATTGGGAATTGATTGGATCATTGTCGCTCGCTATTGCTGTGATCTCATGTGAGTGACAGGTTGTCCCGCCCTTTTTCCAATAAACACATCATCACAGAGAAGAGCTATCGCTGCTAGTGGGAGGGGAAGTTATTTTGATTAAAGATTATGAGGGCACATGTACAGTGGTGGTCAGAATTATTGGCACCCCTGGTAAATATGATCAAAGATGGCTGTAAAAATAAATCTGCATCGTTTATCCTTTTTATCTTTTATTCAAAAAATTCACAAAAATCTAACCTTTCATTGAAGTAAAATAATTGAAAGTGGGGGGTAAATCACATTATGAAATAAATGTTTTTCTCCAAAACACGTTGGCCACAATTATTGGCACCCCTAGAATTTTTTAATATCTAAAATATCTCTGAAGTATATTCCCATTAATATTTAACTTTTTAGCACACCAGGGTGACTAGGAACATGAAATTGTCTAGCTATGACGTCTTGTTTCACAGGAGTATAAATATGAGGAAACACAAAGGCCAAATTCCCTTAATTATTCAAAATAGAAAGTGGCTGTAGGAAAATAGCTAAAGCATTGAAAATTCCCATTTCCACCATCAGGGCAATAATTAAGAAGTTCCAATCAACTAAAGATGTTACGAATCTGCCTGGAAGAGGATGTGTGTCTATATTGTCTTAATTCAAGGCGAGGAGGAGAGTTTGAGTGGCCAAAGACTCTCCGAAGATCACAGATGGAGAATCGCAGAGATTAGATGAGTATTGGCATCAGAAAGCCTAAAAAAAAATAAAATAAATAAAAACAACCCCTACATCACCACATGTTGTTTGGGAGGGTTTCAAGAAAAATCCTTCTTGCTCATCCAGAAACAAACTCCAGCATATTCAGTTGTCAGACACGACTGGAAATTCAAAAGGCACCTGGTTCTGTGGTCAGATGAAACTATAAAAAGAGCTTTTTGGCAGCAAACCCACCAGATGGGTTTGGTGCAAACAGGGATTAAAAAGTACCCCATGTCCACAGTAAAAAAAAAAAAAAAAAATGCTGGATCTTTAATGTTGTGGGCCTATTTTTTTGCTGGAGGTCCTGGACATCTTGTTCAGATACATGGTATCATGGATTCTAGCAAATACCAACAGATAAAAAATCAAAACCTGACCGCCTCTGCTAGAAATCTTATAATGGGCCGTGGTTGGATCTTCCATCAGGACAACTATCCAAAACAAACATCAAAATCAACACAAATGTGTCACTGAACACAAAATGAAGCTTCTGCCATGACCATCCGAGTTCCCTGACCTGAACCCTATAGAAAATGAGTGGGGTAAACTGAAGAGAAGAAGCACCAACATGGATCTGGGAATCTGAAGGATCTGGAGAGATTCTTTATGGAGGAATGGTCTCTGATCTCTTGCAGGTGTTCCCCAAAACTCATCAGGCATTATAGAAGAAGAGCTGTTATCTTGGGAAAAGGAGGTTGCAAAAAGTATTGAATAAAAGGGTGCCAATAATTATGGTCAACGTGTTTTGGAGAAAAGCATTTATTTCATAATGTGATTTACCCCCCACTTTCAGTTCTTTTACTTCAATGAAAGGTTAGATTTTTGTGAATTTTTTGAAAAAAAAATAGAAAGGATAAAAGATGCAGATTTATTTTTACAGCCATCTTTGATAATATTTACCAGGGGGGCCAATAATTCTGATGAATAATTATGATTTGCACGCATAAATCATTTATAATAGACACTACAATATTCCATAAAACAAATAAGAATTGTCCATTTTGATTTCATGGTGACTTTAATTTCATAATGTGAGCTGCTATTGGTCTTTCTGGTGGTCTAAAATAGGGTAAGATCATTTTAAAACATCAAACCCAGCCATGACACATTAGTTGTGCATGTGTTACAAACATGTTGGGATGCAAATTTGAGACTGGTCGTGTCGTTTTCCTGTCCCATACCTCTTCAGCATCAAAACCTCTATATATACTGTATATTGCATTTCTCTTCTTTTCCATCTCTGCAGACGGTCTGGTTGTCGTAGGTGTGCACTCGGCTAAATTCCCCAATGAGAAAATCCTACAGAACATACGAAGTGCGGTGTTGAGATATGACATCACCCATCCCGTAGTGAACGACAGCGATGCTCGTCTGTGGCAGGAGCTGGAGGTGTCCTGCTGGCCCACGCTGGTGCTGCTGGGACCCAGGGGAAACCTGCTTTTCTCACTGGTTGGTGAAGGTCATCGAGAACGGCTCTTCCTTTTCACTGCTGCTGCCCTCAAGCACTACAAAGTACAAGAGCTGCTCAAGGACCACAGTGTGGGAATCAGACTTTATAGGGACTCTCTACCCCCCTCCATCCTCTCTTTCCCTGGGAAAATATCCATGGACCCCAGTAGCAAGCAGTTGGCTATTGCCGACACCGGACACCACAGGGTTTTGGTGGTCACCAATACTGGGCAGGTGCTGCATTCTATAGGGGGTAAGACCTGGTAATACACACGTTTTGAGCAGAGTTACCAAATTCAGCAAGGATGCATTAAATTGTTCAAAAATGACAGTAAAGACTTCTACAAAATTCTAAATTGTTGATTTCTGAAGGACCATGTGACAGACTGAAGAATTCACAGGAATGACATTGACATTGAAAAACATAATTTCTTAATTAATAAACAAAATCTCATGCATAATCTTTTTAAAGATACATATTAAAGCAATGTTCTGAATGTCTTTGCTGGAAAAAGCACGTTATCTGTAGCTGTTTGTGTGCTAGACCCTAAAATAATGGGCAAATTGCATCCTGTATAATTTAATGTAAAACGCAATTCTATTGCTTTAAATGTAGGATGGTTCCATAGTATGTGGGGCAGTTGGCAACCCTAATTTTAAGTATAGAAAGGCTGCTAATTTTCTCCTTGGTGAATGTTTTGAGGCTATTTTAGTTTACTTTTAGACTGGTTTATCTTTGCTTTTTTTAGGTCCCTCAAGTGGGAGACGAAATGGAAATTTGTCTGAGGCACAGTTCAGCTCCCCACAAGGGGTGTTCATAAAGGGAGACACGGTCTACGTGGCTGACACTGAGAACCATCTTGTTAGAAAGGTAAATCAGCAGAATCAGGTCAAACTAGTTCTCCTGCTGGCATCTCTAACCTAAATTCACTCTGATTGGTGCTTGGGGGGAAAAAGCCGTCATGCTACCACTTGTGTCTGTTCTCAATAGAATTTGACTTTTTCTTCTTCTTCTCTAGATCAACCTTTCAGAAGGAATTGTCTCGACCTTAGCCGGCACTTGCGTGCAAGGCACAGATAAAGAAGGTGGAGCACTGGGACCACAACAGCCAATCAGCTCTCCCTGGGACGTTACCCTTGGCAACACAGGTACTTTTACTGGTCATCCTCTTCCAGTATACACTGCTTCTTCCTTTAGAATTAAGGGTCACTCTGTCTTCTTTTTTTCCTACCTTGCTCATAAAATTTTATATCTTGTGAATCTGCGTTTTATTATTCTGCCGGGAGCGTTTTATACGTCCCTTTTTCTCCCACTCACATATTCTTCACATCTTCTCTCTATCTGTCTTGTCCATCTTGGAATCTTTAATCAGGTTGTTCTCAGAAGTCTTCGCTTTGTAGATACCACACTCGCCTTTGATTTTCACAAGTGTGTATGGTGAGGGGTGCAAAAAGATCTTTGTTCTGCTAAAATGGCCTCTTGTTGTTTGGAAGCAGCCCTGGAGTAAATTGTGTGGTCTGTCAGTTGCTAACCATATACACAGAGCTGAATGTTGTGGTGTTGCCTGAGTTAAACCCACAACACCAAAGAAAAAGAAGGTGATATGATCAGAAAGCACTCATGTGGCTGTGGTTTTAATAAATGGTGCCTCTAACAAACTGTTTTGTCAAAGATTGCCTCTTTTTGTTTTGCAGTAATATCTTTATGCAGAGCAGCCCTGAACAAGATGTCCCACAGGTCTAGAAAATTTAATTTACATGCTTCTAAAACATAATTAAAATTCCTACTTTATATTTAAAACCATTATTAAATCACTGTGCATTATTCAGTCATATCGTTCCATTAAACAGCTGAAGAAATGGATGTGATTAGCATTAGCTGAGCGAGAGACGTTTAAAGTGGTCTGTGCGTTGTGTGCCTGATTTAGTCGGCGTGTGTTTGGAGCACATTCATTGATGGTCCCCGCTGTGCATTAGGCAGTCGGCTGCCTTCTTGCAGGCTCTTCTACTGAAAAAAAAACAAGATATCACTGCATCCTGTGCCTATGTGCATTTGCTGATGTCCCTGACAGCTCTTTCTTTCCCTTTTCCTTTCCGTTTTCTTTCTTTCTTATGTCATTTAATGCAGCAATCATTTTGAATGTTTGATTTAAAGTGGTCATAAAATCAATTTTCCTCTCTTGAATAAAAGCTTCCTCCAGTCCAAAAGGCCATTTAATAAATAAGCCGCAAGAGCTCCTCGTTCCAGATCGTTGATGTCAGAAAGTTGTAAATTAACATATGGTCGCCCACATTTACACATCAGTGATGCCTATGTTCAGAAACTGGGTTAGGATGTATAACATTTTTCCTAAACACCAGAAGATAATATTACAGTACTCTGTTTGGCCTAAAGCTAACAATAAGAACAAGATAATATCGCAGTGTAAAAAAACAAGTCCGTAGTAATGTAAAGTGCCTAAGACAGTGCTACAGGAAGACAGGAGGGACAGCTGATCATCCTTGCAGTGCCAAATCACGTGTAACCAATATGTCAGATGTGTTCGAGAGTGTGTGTGTGTGTGTGTGTGTGTGTGTGTGTGTGTGTGTGTTAGAGACAGGAAAAATGGGCAAGCTTAAGGATTTGAGCGAATTTGACAAGGGCCAAATTGTGATGGCTAGATGACTGGGTCAGAGCATCTCCAAAACTGCAGCTCTTGTGGGGTGTTCCCTGCAGTGGTCAGTATCTATCAAAAGTGGTCCAAGAAAGGAACAGTGGTAAACCGGCGACAGGGTCATGGGCGGCCAAGGCTCATTGATGCACGTGGGGAGCAAAGGCTGGCCCGTGTGGTCCGATCAAACAGACGAGCTACTGTAGCTCAAATTGCTCAAGATGTTAATGCTGGTTCTGATAGAAAGGTGTCAGAATACACAGTGCAACGCAGTTTGTTGCGTATGGGGCTGCATAGCCGTAGACCAGTCAGGGTGCCCATGCTGACCCCTGTCCAACGCCGAAAGTGCCAACAAGTGGGCATGCGAGCATCAGAACTAGACCAAGGAGCAATGGAACAAAGTGGCCTGGTCTGATGAATCACGTTTTCTTTTACATCACGTGGATGGCCAGGTGCGTGTGTGTCGCTTACCTGGGGAACACATGGCACCAGGATGCACTATGGGAAGAAGGCAAGCCAGCGGAGGCAGTGTGATGCTTTGGGCAATGTTCTGCTGGGAAACCTTGGGTCCTGCCATTTTCCCCTGGAATTCCCCAGATCTCAATCCAATCGAGCATCTGTGGGATGTGCTGAACAAACAAGTCCAATCCATGGAGGCCCCACCTCGCAATTTACAGGACTTAAAGGATCTGCTGCTAACATCTTGGTGCCAGATACCACAGCACACCTTCAGGGGTCTAGTGTAGTCCATGCCTCGACGGGTCAGGGCTGTTTTGGCAGCAAAAGGGGGACCAACACAATATTATGAAGGTGGTCTAAATGTAGGCTTGGTGAGCATAATAATGGGCATTATAATATTTTTTAAGTAATTTATTTATTTCTACACACCCCCACACATGTATACATATATACATTTATTCATTGGAATAATACATTATTGGAATGCTTTATTGGAAGCTCAAGTAGAATGAGTCATCTGAAGCTTTTGTCTATATATTAAACCGATACCTACTTTTTTGTGTGTGTGTATTTGCCACTTCATACTGTTTCCTTAACCATCTAGCTAAATAAGTCATGTTTGCATTTGCCTGTTTTACTCATTTTCCTACTTGAAGTTTAATTGTAATGCAGAAATCCTGCAGCACGTCTTTACCATTCATCAGATTTTATCCACTTTGGCTCATTCTCCGTTTTTACTTTCCATCCATCTCCGATCCCTTTGAAAATCCAGCGTGAGGAGAGTTCTGCTCCCTTCCTCTCCATGTCAGTCCTTCTCCCTTTCTCTTTCCCACACTGTTTCTTTCCCTCTGTCTCTCTCTGTCATGAATGGGTGTAGTTAGGCTCCAGCCCAGCAAAAAAATCGTCTCTGATAAGCGCAGTACCATTAGAGGTCTATTGTTAGACACAAGTACAGAGCCCCTCATTCCTGATTCTTCAAAGAGAAAATGCAGTGCAATGCTCTCAAGTATTAGTGTCCCTCCACACAGTACTTAAACTGATTTCAAATGTTAATTCATTGGTACAGGTCACTCTGTGCTTTTCTATTTCCAGTTGCTCTAAATCATTTCGGTACTTTGTCTTTTGGCACTTTTTTTTCCCACAAATAGGATACAAAAAATAGGGTCACATGTTGTTCTTTTTGCACAAAGGGTCAGTAAAAGGAGGCACTAAATCTTTAGAAAACCTTAGAAAGTCAAACTAAATATTATCAAATACATTTTAGAACAAGTGTTGGACAAAATCCAACACCTCATGTATTTTTATTTGTATAATTACTTGTTTATAATTTATCAGTTCATTTATTAATAGTAATCGTATAGCTTACTTATTTACTTTTACCATAACAAAATAAAAATAAACAACATATATTTTTTATATATTATTTATAATATTGTAATAAAAAATAAATAAATACAAATAAATTATTTTTGTATTCTGTAATTAACTTTAGACTCCTTTATTTACAATTAAGTTAAAATAAAATATTGTACTGATATAATATGAACAAATGTTTATTTTGGACTTTTTCGCAGTCCAAATAGTTCTCTATAGCCACTAATATGGAATTTTTCCCTTTATTGCTTTAAAAGGAGTATCTGTGAGGCAGGTGGTCGAGTCGGACACCTACATCAGATACCATATGTTACTTTATATAGATATAAGCACTCCATTTACAATTCGGAATGACCATGAAATCTAATAAAGTGATCGTCACGCAGCCCAAAAAGATCAAATGTGTATACGAAGTTTGTGCGTGTTAGAGGTTGAGATCTTGTTTACCCTTGTTTCATGCACACTTGATTAAGAATTTGTTCTGTTATGTTTAGCAAGATAATCAACATCAATATGTTGTAGAAAACGTAAGATGTTTACTATTTGATACCGTGTGTTTGTGTTTACGTAGGTGGTGATGTATTGTGGATAGCCATGGCAGGAACACATCAGATCTGGGCTCTCTTCCTGGAGGACGGGAAGCTTCCCAAAGGGAGGTGAGCTTTTCTCCCTGTGTACTCCTCATGTCAGTTCTGTACAGACAAGGCAACATTCATGAAAAGAGGCAACGGGACTGCCCAAGTGATGTCATTTTCTGGGCAGCCACACAGTTCACTGTTGGCGGAAATCGTTCTGATCGTCCTGATACAAAGTGAACTCTTAACTGTGTGTGCTGTTCGCTAATGTAACATTTCTCGACGTTTTTAGAGCCGTTGTGAGCACTGATAACAGCTTAAATATCTCAGATAAAGAACATGTGGGGGGAAAACTACTTTATTAAATATAATGATTTTGTTTAAGACTTTTTGGCACCATTTTCTGTTGATTTGTTTTTGCTCTTACATGCTATTAGATCCTAATTTGTCCGTTTTATCACAATTCCGGCTTTTGTTTTAGAGTCAGACAAATTGAGAGCTAAGTAACTGTTCCATATAATCAGTCTAATCAGACTTATCCATCTTTATCTAATGTCTTTTCCAGTGACTGCAAAAAAGGAACATGTGTGCGCTTTGCAGGCAGTGGGAATGAGGAGAACAGAAATAACGCTTACCCTCATAAAGCGGGACTGGCCCAACCGTCAGGCCTGGCTCTTGCCCCAACAGAGCCCTGGGAGTGTCTCTTCATCGCAGACAGTGAGAGCAGCACCATTCGTAGCCTTTCGCTGAAGGACGGAGCAGTCAAACATGTGGTGGGGGGAGAGAGAGACCCTATGGTAAGCCCTACACTGCAAAAAATGCTTTTCTTATTTAGTATTTTTGTCTTGTTTCCAGTCTAAATATCTAAAAATTCTTAAATTAAGATGCTTTTACTAAATAAGTAAAATGTCATAAGATATTTTTTCTTGTTTTCTGGAAAAGAAAATCAAAATGAAGTGAGTTTTTGCTTAAAACAAGCAATTATCTGCCAATGGGGTAAGAAAATTAATCTTGTTTCTGTTTGGGACAGAAACAAGATTTCAAACAGAAACAAGATTATTTTTCTTACCCCATTGGCAGATAAATTTGCTTGTTTTAAGCAAAAACTCACTTAATTTAAATTTTCTTTCCCAGAAAACAAGGAAAAAATATCTTATGTCATTTTACTTATCTAGTAAGAGCATCTTAATTTAAGAATTTTTAGATATATTTGGACTGGAAACAAGACAAAATACTAAGTAAGAAATGCATTTTTTGCAGTGTACCTGCCATGTGTACTTGCAGTGATTCCAGGTCTGAACTTTCTACGATGTTAAAGATCAGTGTTTCTCCCCCTTTTTTTTGTTTTATGCACCCCTATAATACTTTAATATATTCAAGTGATTTTAATAATATTGATGCTAAATGATATCTAGATATAATTAGTGTTTAATAATATTTTGACTATTTAGCGTTTTTTATTTTCATTTTTTGTTTTAATTTTAGTTTAGGTTTCAGTAATTTTGTTATATAGTTTTGTCAGTTTTATTAGTTTTTCTATTTATCTTTCATTTGTTTGTTTTTATTTCAGTTTTAGCTTTAATAACTTTAGTACTTATTTTCAACTTATTAACTTCAACTTATTTTATTTCAGTTAGTTGCCAAAGCAACATTTATCATTTTCCTCTAAAAGTTTTTAATCTAATATTTAATTTATTTCAATTAACAACAACTATTTTTAATAGTTTTAGGTTTAGATAGATATCATCTACCATTTATCATTGTCATTCATATTAATAAAGTCACATTTAACCCAAAAACCATCAATAAAAAGCTCACATATAGAGCAAGAACCTGTACACATTTTTTGGTCGTTATACACTTTAGTATGGGGAACACATATTCACTATGACTTTTGCCTCAATAAACTCCTAATTTACAGCTTATTAATAGTTAGTAAGGTAGTTTTTGTAGCGTTTAGGTATTGGGTAGGATTAAGGGATGTAGAATATGGTCATGCAGAATAAGACATTAATATGTGCTTTATAAGTACTAATAAACAGCCAATATCCTAGTTATATGCATGCTAATAAGAAACTAGTTAATAGCGAGAATTGAACCCTAAAATAAACCATTGTTATTTTAAACAGGTTGTTTATATGTAAATTAAAGCTTATAAACCTTTTTAGTAAGCTTATAAACCTCTAATCTATTTACAAGTTAAAACTTCTTTATACATTATTTTTGTTTTGTGGATTTAAAAAACAATCAGATACAAAGAAAGAAGTTTAAAGGTGTTGCACTTCTGGTTTTTGGGAGGTCTCGGCTCTTTGGTCAAGCAGACCTTTATTTCTTCTGATCAGTATCAGATCATTTCTCTACCCTACTGAGAACTTTGTCTTCCCTGCATGCTTTATAAGGGAAGGAGGGTGTCATTATCCAGTTCACCACATGGAGAGATTTGAATTTTTATGGGGTCATAAATTATCACAGTTGATTGCATGTCACATTTGCATGCTGTCTAAAGCAGTTTTGTTTGTTTGTTTGGCACTCCAAGATCCCAACGCTTGCTGTAATGCAAGGAGACATTTAATAAATAAAGTCGTGGAGCAATTTTTATCACTTAATGAACCTAGGCGATTTGAATGAGAAACTATTTTTCTTCATTCCTTGGAGCAGTCGAGACATTTTTCAGATCTGCTAGATTTCCTTTGAGTCTGGCAGAGAATGAGAATGGATTGGGTTTCGCCATATTTGGTCAGTGGATTCATGAGCATTTTTTTTTTCTTCCCTTGTGCTGTTTAGTGAATTTGTTTTGTACATTAGACCACCACAGCGCTGTGAAATATAGTAAATATACAGAAAAAGGATTGTTTATACGTTCTCACAGCTTTGCACCAAAGCGTAACATTGTTCTCATGGGTAAGCAGTCAATAAATCAGGCATGGCCCTTTAAGATTGTTTTCTTTATGTTGAGCAGAACCTGTTTGCATTTGGGGACGTTGATGGTAAGGGCATAGATGCAAAACTGCAACATCCATTAGGAGTGTCCTGGGATGAGGGCGGCGGCCTCCTCTATGTCGCAGATTCTTACAATCACAAGGTCAGTCTCTCTATAATTATTCAGGATTTATTTGCATAAATTAATTCAATTGTACTGCAGTAGCCCCAATATATATTTAAGCAACATTTTAAAAATGAATGTTATTGATCAAATATTAAACTAAGTGGCATTTGTTTTAATGAAAGGCAGCTTAAATAAACTATTATTTTATGTGCATCATCCTGTTTTATTTTATTTTTCTGTCTTCCGCTTTTTATTTGGGAACTCTTTAAAAACAGTTAGTTAAGCAACTTGCAGTACATGTTGTACAATACATATTGTCATAAAATGGTGCAAGTTTTTGAATGGGCAATCATCTAGTTTAATGGCCAAAGAGCTTCTCTGTTGCAGATCAAAGTGGTGGATCCGAAGACTAAGCAGTGCAGATTACTGGCAGGCACAGGGCAGGCTGGGAACGGGATTGGCCCAGGCTTCCTGGAGTCCAGCTTCAACGAACCCGGAGGCCTATGTGTGGGTGAGGGAGGAAATCTGCTGTATGTGGCAGACACCAACAACCATCACATCAAAGTCCTCGACCTGGAGACCAAAACAGTCTCTTTGGTAAGTTCTCACATGTGGGTTGTCGTTTTGTCAGTTGTCATTCTTAATGATTGGCTCATTGGTTTCTCTGTCTTTTTGCACCAGTTTCCCATTGTAGGAAAGCCAGAGGTTGATGCTATCCTCAGAACCGCTACCAGCAACACACCTGTGGTCAAAAAGCTTCCCAAGCTTCCCAAATCAGCCGTAGTCCATACCATGCCATCAATCACGGTTTCTTCAGGGCAGTCAGTCACTCTTTTGCTGAAAATGGCGCTACCGACTGGGACTAAGCTGACCGAAAAAGCCCCTAGTTTCTGGAGCCTTTCTGCAGAAGGTACAAAATAGGGCTGCATGATATTGGAAAAAAGTATATTTTGTTTTTATGCAATATGAAAAAATACAGGAAGTCTCATCAGGCTCTTTTTGGAAACAATTAATCATTCTTGAATGATTGGGTGACCAAATATGACCAAAAAAAGCAGAGGATTTTTTTTAAGTGCAAAAACCTTTTAGGGCTGAAAAAAATTGTGTGTTCATACTTGGGTTTACTATTTACAAGAGCCAATTCAGTGTGACTATAAAATAATAATTATTATTTTATTCATTGTGACTTATTAAATATATTTAAATAAGAAATATATTGTAATAATGTTGTACTGTAAAATATTGAGTAATAAAATTCAAATTCAAATAGTATACCATTAAGCTTTTATTTTGACAGGTTGCCGGCAAATAAGTAAGTACACTCG
The DNA here is from genome assembly GCA_039654105.1 of Coreius guichenoti. Taxonomy (NCBI): domain Eukaryota; kingdom Metazoa; phylum Chordata; class Actinopteri; order Cypriniformes; family Gobionidae; genus Coreius; species Coreius guichenoti. Next base: position 25,280,419 of record CM077187.1, on the reverse strand, counting down.
GGTTGTTTACACGACACAATTTTCAACTAAATATGGAAAACTTTTTATGCGTTATGGCCATTCATTTACACAACAAATTTTATTTTTTATTAACAATAATTAATACAGTTTATTTAACAAAGTTCGGGAGGAGCACGTTCAGGTAATCCAAACAATCAGCGCAAGAGGAAGCTGGTATATATAGCCATCCCTCACCTCTGTCTCACGACAGTTTCACAGCATCCCTCCAACACCCCATCGCCTCACTCTTGGCTGGTCCCTATCTCTGGGTTCAGGCCAAATTCATGCCAAATAAGCTTAATTTACTGTATCTGATTTCATGTACGTGTGAACTCGAGAATGCCATTTTGGGGACTTGAAAACGCAAACTTTTGAAAACGGGTTTCAAAGTTTTTGAAAACGATACTGTTACCATTTCTGTGTAAACAACAAAGATGCAAATTTAAGAAAAGTTTAGTCTATAGGCGTGTATAGTGTTTCTTTGCAAAGTGACATTGCCAACTACTAGCCTGGCAGCATAATAGTGTGTTTAATCATTTTTGCACAAAGAAAAAACGTTTCTGTTTTTAGTACATCGTTGTCATGTAAACTTACCCTCAGAGTAAAAGCACGGTGTCTCAGAGCAGCTTGATTCACAGTAAATGAACCAAGCCGTTCTGAGACTGAGACTTTATCATAAACTACACGTGTGTAAATAACATGCTTCATTTTGAAACCGGTAGCACATGTATTTACTTAATTAAATCGCAGCCCATATCGCAATATCCATTTTTTCAATATATCGTGTAGCCTTAATACAAAATCAAATGTATCCAAAAAGAGCATCTTTAAACGCTATCAATTCCAATCACTTGCCATGCGTATTATGTAAAACGCATTTATTTACATGCGGTTTTCGCACCTTGTACATTATTCCTCCGGGGCACCTCCGTGGGGTGAACTGTAGTGTTCTGTTTGCTGGATTGCTGTGTTCACACATTTTCAGCAGGCTTCAGGGACCAGCTGGCAATACTGGGAGATGATCCAAGGATAAATAAACAATTCCTCTATGCATCCCAACACACAGTCAACCCTTCATTCTATCTCTCTCTCTTTCTCTTTTTTTAGCATCATTTCTGCCTCACCCTCAGTCCGTCTGCTGCAACATTTGTCTTTCCTGTTGTCTTTTCTCTCAGTTCTTCTTCACAAAAACGTCAATCCCTTCCGAATGCACATCTTCCACGATTGATAGTCGGCTCAGTCACCAGAGACGACGTCTGCTCATCACACTGGTTGTTTGTCTCCGCTCTGCAGAGTCTGCACCAGAACGTTTTACCATCCAATAAACAAGCACCTAATTAGTTTACGAAAGTGGTCGTAGTTGAAGTGACAAAAAGTCCCGGGGGGCTACTCTGCATAATTAGAACAAAGATACCCATTAGGACCCAAAAAAAGCCTGACTGTCTGTGGGCGTAAAAATTCTCAGAAACGGGAACTAATAGTTCTGCCTGACTTTGATTGATCGACCGTAATTATGCACCAAATTACCGTGAGTGCTTGTTTGTGGGTGGCCTCGCGTGTGTTAATTGTTTTGTGTGTTATATGTAAATACAAGTGTGAGATTGAATTCTTGTTTTCTGGGAAAATATTATCATTATGTAAATAGTTATATTAGCAGGGTCAGAAATTAATGGGGACTGTGGAAAGTGCCATTAAGAGTGACAAAAAATGCCTCAATTTCTGATTAAATTGATCAAAAGAAACAGACATTTATAACGATACAAAAGATTACTATTTCAAATATATGCTATCCTTTTGAACAAAGAATCCTTAAAATAATGTATCACGGTTTCCACAAAAATATTAAGCAACACTGTTAACAACATTGATAATAATGAGAGCTTTCTTGAGCACCGAATCAGCATATTAGAATGATTTCTGAAGGATCATGTGACACTGAAGACTGGAGTAATGATGCTGAAAATTTAACTTTGCTATCACAGGAATTAATTACATTTTAAAATTATATTATAATATAAAAAAAATATTGGTAATATTTCACAATAATTCAGTTTTTACTGAATTTGTGATCAAATAAATGCAACCTTGGTTTGCAGAAGAGACTTCTTCTTTTAAAACCTCAAACAATGTTACAGACCCCAAACTTTTAAATGGTAGTGCATATTTTTTATTATATGAATGAAAATTAACATACAATATATAATGTATGTGATACTTATCTGCACCTCCAGGTGGCCGATATATAAGTTATGTGGGTCTTTGCTCGCGTCCTCTCCTGCTTTTGCTCTCACTGGGGATCATTTGATTGGACACTGTCCTAATTCTATCTGGCACTTGTCTTAGTAGCCTGCCCTTGATTCAAGGCCAGTGACACACGCCTGGTACACGCTGCATTGCAGAACCATTATCTGAAGTCGTTTTCTTTGACCACGTACATGAGTTTGTATCTGTCCGCATCAATTGCCAGAGAAATATTTCATTGCCTTGGCAGGTGTATAGTACGTGTTATTTTACACCCAAACACATGGTACTTCAGGAACCAATGCCTTTCAAACAAACATCAGCCAGAAATGTCAAATGTTACAGAAATCGACCGCACACTAAGCCATGTTGTTTTCCTCGGCAGGTAATGAGTGGTTACTGGATGGGCGAGCTGTGACGGGAAGCATCGGTGATCTCTCTGAACCCATCTCGATCGTCTCATCCATCCCAGCGGCCCCCGCATCCCCAGACCCAACGCTGAGGCTCGACGCCTGGGTCTACTGCTGCCTTTCTAACGGCGGGGCTTGTATGATGAAGGCAGTGTCCTTCAGACAGCCTCTTCTGATTAGTTCCACATCCAGGAAAGATTCTGTTGTTGTGATGCTCAAGCATGCCTTTTAAAACAGGCGTGTACACAGTTCTTTGGGCATTTTTAAAAGGATAATTCACTCAAAAATGAAAATTCTGTCATTTACTCACCCTCATGTCATTCCAAACCCAACAAAAATGTTTTTGAAGAATGTCTTTTTTGTCCATACGTTGAAAGTCAGTGGGGTCCAAGAGGTTTGATTTGGACCCCATTGACTTTCATTGTATGTACTAAAAGACATTCTTCAAAAACATTTTTGTTGGGTTTGGAATGACATGAGGGTTTCTCCACTTTCTGTTCTTTGGTGTTCCGCAGAAGAAAGACAGAACGACATGAGGGTGAGTAAATGACTTTTAGGTGAATATCCCATTATCATTCAAATCAAATCCTGTGGCTAACACATACTGTAGTAATCAGCATTTACATGCTTGTCATCACACTAATGACGGATTGCAAGTACTAATTGCAGAGTCAGGATCTGACTGTTAAATCTTGACAAATATTGAACAAAGTGCCTCGCTCTCATCAGCAATATATTTTGTGGTTCTGCTAGGGGTGTTTCACATGATTAAGCTTGTGTAATGCCTTTGTTTAATAGCCTGATATCATTATCAGCCATCTTCATTCACTCAGTCACATGCTCTCACACAGTAATATTCAAAATTATGCAGTGTAGTGTAAAAATGTAGCCTGTCAGCTGCTCCGACAGCCCTTCATGGTTGGTTTGGCTGATCTTATTATTACTACCTTTTTTCCCACACTGTTTTTTTTTTTTCCCTTAACCATATGCTACTGTACGGCAGTCTTGTAAATGAGCAGTCAGACTTTTATTGCCATTATTTATTATTGTTTACCAGCCTTTTCGATGAGCAATACACTTTATATGAATGAATTGTGTGGTGACTTTAATTTTAGTGTTCAGTCTTTTGCAAAATGTAATCATAAGGCATTTACATATACTTATTCATGTTTTAAGAAATAATAGCCTCTCAATACTGTTAAGCATTAACAATGGAACTGCAGTGTATTCCTAAAGCTGGCTGATACATCATAGATCATGTGCTTGCAGATCATGCACTTGGAGAGTGTGAGTGAATCTGACCAGGTGATTCTTCTAGACTCTGTGCAGAAATGGCCACTAAAATTGTTCTGTTTCTGTTTTTGCTTGCTTTTCCTGTGGCACTTCCTGCCCATAAACTATTTAATATAAACAAAATGTATCTCTTTCACACAACCTCCAAATTCTGCACTTTAACAGATTAATTGGATGCAGTGGTCTAATAAAGTTTATTTTCCCAGCATTTATGTGATCAGCATTTTCATATCCTCTTCACTACACGCAAGGACCAATGCATTCACTGTAAATGACAACAGACCATCTGTTCCAGCGGAGATGTTTCATGGTGAGAAAGATTGCAGTGGTCAACTTTTTTCAGACACTTTCAAATAAGGTTTGATTTATTAACATAAAGCCTTAGGTGTCATGAACTAACAATTTTTTTTTTTTTTTTTTTTTACAAATGCACACACATTTATTAATCTAGGTTCATTTATAAATATGTTACTGTTCATCGTTAATTCATGTTTGTTCAGAATACATTTAACATAATTCATAGAAGACTTGCACAAAATTTTGAAAATGTAAAAAGTAACATGAAAATTAATAAATGCTGTAAAACTACATTTTTGGTTCATGATACACTACCGTTTACAAGTTTGGGGTAGGTAAGATGTTTTAATGGTTTTTGAAAGAAGTCTCATGCTCGCCATGGCGAGCATAAAAACCTATTGGAATTGCTCAGCCTATTATTATTCTTCTCCCAAATGAATCACATTTTTGATGGCCTAAATATGCTTAAACTCATGAAACTTTGCACACGCGTGCAAAGTGGTGAAAATGTACGTCTGATATGGGTTTCAGAATTAGGCGTGGCAAAATGGCTCGATAGCACCACCTACAACATTTCAACGAAGTGCCCCTCCCGCTACGTTTCACGTACAGGTATGAAATTCGGTAGACACATGTAACAGCCCAATACCTACAAAAAAGTCTCCTGGTACGAAATCTGAAAACCAACAGGAAGTGAGATATTTTGAGTTTTCTTTGCAAAATTGTTGCAAATTTTGCCAGTTCCAGACGTACTTTAACAAACTCCTCCTAGAGATTTAATAAAATCAACATCATATTTGGTCAGTCTAATCTAAAGGCCTTGGCGAAGTTAAATTGCGAAGATCTTGAGTTTTCCCTGAAGGGTGTGTCCGTGGCGGCCTCACAAAGTTCGATGTTTCGCAATAAAACAGGAAGTTGTTGTAACTCGGGCATACAATGTCCGACCTGCCCCAAACTTCACATGTATTATTAGAGTCCTGGCCTGGAGACATCTACATGCCAATATTCAGTTACAGTCATAGCCATGTTTTACACTGTGCTGAGTATCCTCATTGAGATTTAACCAGAACAACATCATATTTGGTCAGTCTAATCTTAAGGCCTTGGTGATGTTAAATTGTGAAGATCTTGAGTTTTCGCTGAAGGGCGTGTCCGTGGCGGCCTGACAAAGTTTGATGTTTGGCCATGACACAGGAAGCTGTTGTAAGTCAGGCATACAATGTCCGATACGCCCCAAACTTCACGTTTAATAAGAGTCCTGGCCTGAAGACATCTACATGCCAATATTCCGGATATAGTCAAAGCACCACCTGCTGGCAGCAGGAAGTGTGGCACATTGAACTGACTTTGCCATTTTTCTTCTATATTTACCCACTTAAATGCATGCCGCCCACTATTCGCTGTTTTCCTGAGGCCACCGGGTGGTGGTGCTCCCGGGTGCGAGGGCCCTTTCATCGCTGCTTGCAGCTTTAATTACAATTTAAAATACCTGCTTACTGTTTTAATATATTTTTAAATACAAACCCGATTCCAAAAAAGTTGGGACACTGTACAAATTGTGAATAAAAACAGAATGCAATGATGTGGAAGTTTCAAATTTCAATATTTTATTCAGAATACAACATATCAAATGTTTAAACTGAGAAAATGTATCATTTTAAGGGAAAAATAAGTTGATTTTAAATTTCATGGCATCAACACATCTCAAAAAAGTTGGGACAAGGCCATGTTTACCACTGTGTGGCATCCCCTCTTTTTATAACAGTCTGCAAACGTCTGGGGACTGAGGAGACAAGTTGCTCAAGTTTAGGAATAGGAATGTTGTCCCATTCTTGTCTAATACAGGCTTCTAGTTGCTCAAATGTCTTAGGTCTTCTTTGTTGCATCTTCCTCTTTATGATGAGCCAAATGTTTTCTATGGGTGAAAGATCTGGACCGCAGGCTGGCCATTTCAGTACCCGGATCCTTCTTCTACGCAGCCATGATGTTGTAATTGATGCAGTATGTGGTCTGGCATTGTCATGTTGGAAAATGCAAGGTCTTCCCTGAAAGAGACGACATCTGGATGGGAGCATATGTTGTTCTAGAACTTGGATATACCTTTCAGCATTGATGGTGCCTTTCCAGATGTGTAAGCTGCCCATGCCACACGCACTCATGCAACCCCATACCATCAGAGATGCAGGCTTCTGAACTGAGCGCTGATAACAACTTGGGTTGTCCTTGTCCTCTTTAGTCCGGATGACATGGCGTCCCAGTTTTCCGAAAAGAACTTCAAATTTTGATCCGTCTGACCACAGAACAGTTTTCCACTTTGCCACAGTCCATTTTAAATGAGCCTTGGCCCAGAGAAAACGCCTGCGCTTCTGGATCATGTTTAGATATGGCTTCTTTTTTGACCTATAGAGTTTTAGCCGGCAACGGCGAATGGCACGGTGGATTGTGTTCACCGACAATGTTTTCTGGAAGTATTCCTGAGCCCATGTTGTGACTTCCATTACAGTAGCATTCCTGTATGTGATGCAGTGCCGTCTAAGGGCCCGAAGATCACGGGCATCCAGTATGGTTTTCCGGCCTTGACCCTTACGCACAGAGATTGTTCCAGATTCTCTGAATCTTTGGATGATATTATGCACTGTAGATGATGATAACTTCAAACTCTTTGCAATTTTCCTTTGCAAAACTCCTTTCTGATATTGCTCCACTATTTTTCGCCGCAGCATTGGGGGAATTGGTGATCCTCTGCCCATCTTGACTTCTGAGAGACACTGCCACTCTGAGAGGCTCTTTTTATACCCAATCATGTTGCCAATTGACCTAATAAGTTGCAAATTGGTCCTCCAGCTGTTCCTTATATGTACATTTAACTTTTCCGGCCTCTTATTGCTACCTGTCCCAACTTTTTTGGAATGTGTAGCTCTCATGAAATCCAAAATGAGCCAATATTTGGCATGACATTTCAAAATGTCTCACTTTCAACATTTGATATGTTATCTATATTCTATTGTGAATAAAATATAAGTTTATGAGATTTGTAAATTATTGCATTCCTTTTTTATTCACAATTTGTACAGTGTCCCAACTTTTTTGGAATTGGGTTTGTATAATTTATTCTTGTGATGGCAAAGCTGAATTTTCAGTATCATTACTCCAGTCTTTAGTTCACATGATCCTTCAGAAATTCTAATATGGTGCTCAAAAAACATTTATTATTATCAATGTTAATAATAAAACAGTTGTGCTGCTTAATATTTTTGTGCAAACCATGTAACATTTTCCCCATGATTCTTTGATGAACAGAAAGTTCAGAAGAACATACTTTTTTCAATTGTGTAACATAAATGTAGTGCAGTAACAGATTATATGTAATGCAATCTGGATTAGGTAATCAGATTCCAAAAATTATATAATTGTACATTTTAAAATACTCACTAAGATTAGTTACATTTTGATTACATGATTCACAAAACGGCAGTAAATTATTCATAATTTATTGATTCTCACAGCCTATTGGTTATGTTCAGAAAGTCTTCCAGTTTTGTGGAATTACACAAATCGGAGACCATACAGCATGTTTTTCTGTTTTTGTTGTTATTTTGACTGTTTTTATATTAAAATTTGACATTTATATCTTTTCATCAATTTATGAAACCCCTGCAGTTCCTTCACAAACCCCAGTTTGGGAAACATGAAAAGTAATGTTTAATGTACTTCATGTTGTTTCATGATTTTTCTCTTATATCACTATGGTACAATATTATCATATTCAAATCTGTGATAAACTAGATAAGGCTAAAAGTAATCGAAAAGTAGTCTGATTATATTATCTAAAATGTGTAATGTAATAGATTACATTACTAACTACAATTTTCAACATGTAATTTGTGTTCAGTAATGGACTACAATTTGTACGTAACCTACCCAGCACTGAGTGTACCTAATTCATTATCCAATGTTAACAAATTGAACCTTAATGTAAAGTGTTAATGTTTCAGTAATGGTCCACACACATACACATGATAACCATGTGCTCCATTCACCAGAGTGTTTGGCTGTCTGAAACCAGTAGGGGAGAGCGGGGCACAACCTAACACTTTTTGACTTTCTCAGTTTGTGTAAATCCACTTGGGGTTCAGAGTATTTATTTTTTCCCACATTAATGTCACACATATCTAGTACAATTATGTGGTTTTGTTTCATTAATACAGTGTATACTTTTTTCTTGATTTACCCCGAAATAATGGAAGTGAAATGTGACAGCATGCCCCATAAGTGGGTTACATTGTAACATGTGAGGGGCACATTGTAACATGACCATGTGACAGCTTAAAATGTTACCTGATATAATCAAAAAAAAAAATCCAAGACAAACTAAAATATTTTGTCAATAAAATACAATTATTAAGTTTTTTTAAATAAAATAATGGCATTTTTTAATCATTAAAAATATACCAATTTTTGAGTTTGACAAAGACATTGCTAAATACAGCTATACAGCATAGTTGAAAACATAATAATAATTAATAATTTCTGAACATTGATTCTCAGTCATTATTCACCTTTTTCTCATGGTTTCTCAAAAGAATTCATAAAAGTATAGAATATAATAGCGCAGTTCTAATAGGGGCACATTGTAACGCAGTGTGACAACATGCCCCACCTGCACAACTGGGATTTAAACCCGGCTCGTGTCTTCTGCTGGTTAGATCAGCATTAAAGAACTATCTCAACTGTTAAATAACAGATATAAGATTAAAATAATATCAGATTTGTCTAATTTTAAATAAACACAAAAAACAGAGATGAAAAATAAACGTAAGAAATTTACTTTTGCTGTGGTTAAATAAATGTTCAGTGATATCTTCCAAAGATTTTTTAATTTTGGCGCAATTTTTTCTCTAAATAATGTTGATATCGCAACTAGTAAATACACTAAGTTTCGTCATCCTGGCATGTGTGGAAAGTTTTTAAACCATGCGTGTTACAACTAACCCCGCATTAGTTTGTGCCCCGCTTTCCCCTATTGCCACCACGCTCCATTTCCTTGGCTTAATGTTCTCAGCAATTCCAAATGAAGCTGAGCTGTGAAAATATATGCTTTGTGCTGTTGAATGTGATCCTCATAATCTCTCAGCAAACACTGAACCCTATCAAAATGTTCATTTCCACTCACAGGAATCCCCCAGAGAAGCTGCAGCGCCCATTACTGCGCAACAGGCTAATATTTAACCAGAAAGCACATTACGAAGAGCCCGAGTCCATATGCAGGATTAACAGAAGCGTAAATAATAAACCATTAGAATTTAACAGGCAGTCAATCAGACAGCTGCTTTTTGACACTCATCTGCCTTCATCACAACAGCTCCCAGCAGCAGTGAAAGAGCATTTGCACACTTGAGATGATTACACACATCCAAATGTCAATGTGAGAATTTATGATTTTATCAAAAGACATTCTTGCAAGTTTTTTGCAGGCGGGAAAATTCTCATTGCCAGCATAATTTGCCAACAGCACTGAAATAATCTGGAGAATGCCATGGGTGAGTGAGAGAGGCAACAACATGAACTCAAGCCCTCAGTGTTTAGATCTGGTGATACTGTGAGTGTTGGTTGACAGAAACGTCAGTCTGTAAAATGCCCATATTAGTCTTTCAGGTCCAGTTATGATTCCTTGACAGGACTATTAACCCTGTTTGACTCTTGCTTCAATCATTTTTACAGTTGAAAGCACACAGCAAATGTAGTTAGCTCATGTAAAATCTTACGAATTTTCTCTAGCTGTTCAATTAAAAGGCAACACAAATCTCAGTCGCAACTTTGTGCTTATTTTTGCTCTCTGGTTTTGGGGTTTCAAGCTATTGGATTTACGATTTTGAGCTAGCAAATAATTAAATGACAAGAAAAGGTGTGCCGCAATTTATGTAGTACTTATGCACTATTTTATATAATAATGTGTGAGTAGTGTGTTCACACTGACAAACTCAACAAGAAGTGCACTTACCTGGATGCACTTATTTAACTGAAAAACAAACGAAGTGTGGAACGTTGAACAATTCCTGCCCTCAAAAGTTGCAGAATTCCTTACATCCCAGTAACTACAGAAGATTCCCATACAGTGGGGAGAACAAGTATTTGATACACTGCTGATTTTGTAGGTTTTCCTACTTACAAACCATGTAGAGGTCTGTAATTTTTATCATAGGTACACTTCAACTGTGAGAGACGGAATCTAAAACAAAAATCCAGAAAATCACATTGTATGATTTTTAAATAATTAATTTGCATTTTATTGCATGACAAAGTATTTGATCACCTACCAACCAGTAAGAATTCCGGCTCTCACAGACCTGTTAGTTTTTCTTTAAGAAGCCCTCCTGTTCTCCCTCATTAGCTGTATTAACTGCACCTGTTTGAACTCGTTACCTGTAAAAGACAAACAGACTCCAACCTCTCCACAATGGCCAAGATCAGAGAGCTGTGTAAGGACATCAGGGATAAAATTGTAGACCTGCACAAGGCTGGGATGGGCTACAGGACAATAGGCAAGCAGCTTGGTGAGAAGGCAACAACTGTTGGCGCAATTATTAGAAAATGGAAGAAGTTCAAGATGACGGTCAATCTCCCTCGGTCTGGGGCACCATGCAAGATCTCACCTCGTGGGGCATCAATGATCATGAGGAAGGTGAGGGATCAGCCCAGAACTACACGGCAGGACCTGGTCAATGACCTGAAGAGAGCTGGGACAGTCTCAAAGAAAACCATTAGTAACACACTACGCCGTCATGGATTAAAATCCTGCAGCGCACGCAAGGTCCCCCTACTCAAGCCAGTGCATGTCAAGGCCCGTCTGAAGTTTGCCAATGACCATCTGGATGATCCAGAGGAGGAATGGGAGAAGGTCATGTGGTCTGATGAGACAAAAATAGAGCTTTTTGGTCTAAACTCCACTCGCCGTGTTTGGAGGAAGAAGGATGAGTACAACCCCAAGAACACCATCCCAACCGTGAAGCATGGAGGTGGAAACATCATTCTTTGGGGATGCTTTTCTGCAAAGGGGACAGGACGACTGCACCGTATTGAGGGGAGGATGGATGGGGCCATGTATCGCGAGATCTTGGCCAACAACCTCCTTCCCTCAGTAAGAGCATTGAAGATGGGTCTTCCAGCATGACAACGAGCCGAAACACACAGCCAGGGCAACTAAGGAGTGGCTCCGTAAGAAGCATCTCAAGGTCCTGGAGTGGCCTAGCCAGTCTCCAGACCTGAACCCAATAGAAAATCTTTGGAGGGAGCTGAAAGTCTGTATTGCCCAGCGACAGCCCCGAAACCTGAAGGATCTGGAGAAGGTCTGTATGGAGGAGTGGGCCAAAATCCCTGCTGCAGTGTGTGCAAACCTGGTCAAGAACTACAGGAAAAGTATGATCTCTGTAATTGCAAACAAAGGTTTCTGTACCAAATATTAAGTTCTGCTTTTCTGATGTTTCAAATACTTATATCATGCAATAAAATGCAAATTAATTATTTAAAAATCATACAATGTGATTTTCTGGATTTTTGTTTTAGATTCCATCACTCACAGTTGAAGAGTACCTATGATAAAAATTACAGACTTCTACATGCTTTGTAAGTGGGCAAACCTGCAAAATCGGCAGTGTATCAAATACTTGTTCTCCCCACTCTATGGTTCCTGTTTGGTGTGGTTTTTTTTTTTTTTTTTTTTTTTTTTTTTTTTGGGGGGAATCAAATAACATTCTGGGAACCAAAAAATGTTAACTGGGTAGTGCTCGGATTAGCCTATTTCTGTTGATTAAACAATAGTTCAAAACAAGACATGGTTACTGATTATTGACGTCCATTTATCCGTCTTCCATGCCGCTTATATCATATGGGGCGCGGGAGAATATTTCAAATAAATGATGAAAAGAGGTTAATAGAACGTCAAGGGAATGTTACGGGAAGGTTAGGGGGACGTGCTGGCTAACCAAAAACAAACGCGTTCCCAGAACGTTCTGGAACTTCTGGGTACCCAAAACTAACGTTTCCAGGACATTCTGGGAACCAAAAATTGTTAGCTGGGATATTGAAAGTGGATGGGCAAGTGATTGCTTGAGTATCACAAGGAGATTGTTGGAGATTTACAGAATCACAGGACGTGCGTCTCAATCAGCTCCCTAGTTCAATAGTCAGGGCACTGATCAGGACAAAAGTCAATGGGCTTACTCCCTGATCAGTGCCCTGACTACTGAACTAGGAAGCTGATTGAGACTCACCCAGGGTGTGTGCTCTTATCCTGGTGCAGATTGGAGTGCTGATGGGAAACAGGTGTGGGTGAAGGCTGAGCGAGTGCAGGAGATGAACAGGAGGGATGCTGGGAAATGCAGTTTTTGACTAGATGACTGGACTGTTTAAGGTGGAGAGCGTGACAGTGGTAAGGTACATAGTCCAGTCCATAGGCCTAGTAAAAGTGAATAGTGTGCAGTACACTGTAAAAAATATCAACTTGATATATTTTGTTTCTTTTTTGGATGGGCTTTTTGGAGTTTTACTTGCTCTCAAAAGTTGAGATGTTGACAAATCAGTTGGATAAACACAGTAAATTAAGTTTACTGAAATAAAGAATGACACTTTTTACAGTGTATGTCATTTGGGATACAACTACAGATTTACATTGACGGAGGGACGACACGTAGCAACCACATAGTAATGCGCTTCAAATCACCTTTAAACACCTTTAAACCACATCATAACCACCTAAAACCCCCTTAGTTGCGCATGGGAAAGCACCACTCTAGTTAGTGTGTTTAATGTAGTGTAAAGTTCACATTAACCATGAAAGAAGTGTCAGTATTAATCAGTATGATGGAGTTTGCTAAATGAAATTGAAGAGTGTGTCAATGCGTTGACTGAAGCACATTCAAAGCTTGTGTCACGCTTAAAGGGATAGTTCATCCAAAAATCTAAATTTATTTTTAGATTTACTCACCCTCATGTCATTCCAAACTTGTATGACTTTCTTTCTCCTGTGGAACACAAAAGAAGATCTTTTAAAGAATGTTTTCATCCATACAGTGACAGTCAGTGGGGTCCAAATCAACACTGAACCTTTCATTATATGGACAGAATGTTTTCAGATTTTCAGAATGTCTTATACATTGGCATACTCTCACATTAAGGTTAGTTAAACTACCTCATCATGAAAATTCCAGCAGATGTTGAGTTAACTGCAATCTAAATGCATCTGCAGTGAAGCTGCGGGGAAATAGCCAAAAGTTAATGGAGCTCTGTCTGGCTGCGAAAACCGCTAGAGGTCTAACCATTCAATAACGCACCTCGTAGAGAACACATTGAACTTTCAGCTGCAGTCATGTTTATGTTTGCATATGTGAAGCTCATAGAATGAACAACATGTTTTCAGAGGTTAACAGCCAAGGATGAGATCAGAGCGTGCTGTGTGTCAGATAATGACCCTTTAAACCTTCTGTCCATTAGGAAGAGGGGAAGACAGATGCTGTTTTTGATCTGTGATATTTGCCAGGAGTGTAAATGTATGGAAAGCATGAAACATATGGAGTGTGAAGCATATGCACTCACAGACAGATGTGGGAATAAAATCAAATGGGAACCCTCAAGGGTTTATAAATGTCTGGAACAAGTATTTAAATCAAAATTCATAGTAGGCTATAAGAGACCCAGGTGAAAAGGAAATATATTTAAAGTGTGCTTTTTTTGGACATACTTAATATATTTAAATTATACTATACTAAATGCATATTAAATGTATTATTTTGAAACAGCTAAGTATATTAAGTGCATTTTAAGATATGCTTAAGATCAATTTTAAGCTATTTGCAATATATTTTAATATATTAAACTGTGCTAAAATGGAACAGCTTTAAGTACATTTAGTGCAATTTAAATGTATTTCTTTAAAATTAATTTAAAATATATTTTTAATACTTAATTTTAATCTGCTTCAAGAACATTTCAATAGCATTTCAGTTCATTAGAAATGCATTAGTAATACACTACTAGTTTATTATAAATGTTCTTTCAGTAATCTAAATGGTATAAAAAGTGCAAAATCATTAAATATAAATGTTAAGACACGTACACAGTTTGAAATCTAGAAAACTTGAATGTACTATATAATTAAATTTACAAAATAAATTCCTAGCGTACATTAAAAAAGTACAGCAGCATACATAATCTCTTGACAAATACATGATAAATGAAAGATCAGTGAAATGCTATGGCAGAACTATTTTCATCCACTTGCAGAACATTTCAGTTATACCTGTATTACTGAAAAGTACACTATGAATATGACATCAATGAATAAAAGTTACTGGAAAACAAAGCCCAGGTGAAAAGGACGTACTATTAAATGTATTAAAAATGTACTTGAAATTCAAGTAGTATGTTTATATTATATTTGTAATGTACTAAAAACATACTCAAGAACATTTTTATTACATTTAATAGTACGTCTTTTTCACCTGGGAGTGCAGAAGTGAAGAATGCATTTTTTTTTACAAACAAGCCTGCAAAAGGCTGAACCAAACAAAGAAACAGAAGAGTTTAAATGCCACATCATCTTCAACTGGATGGTCACTTCTTTGCGTACGACTTGCATTTTCTGCAACTGAGGGCTTGCAATTCAGACACTGTAATATTTGAAGACTTCTTTATCACAGGATCTGTGAACAGGAAAAAATAATTTATATAAAATTAACCAATGATTAACAGTTTTGCATCCATGTTTGAATATAATATATAGTATATAATTTGCATAGACATGCATTACAATTCCATTGACTTCTCAATTTACTTTTCAAAGCTTAGACTATATCTTCATCAAGCTTGACATGTCCATTTTTATCCTCTTGTCTGTTGTCACTATACAGCACTCTATGAGTTACAATGAACATAAGATTAGAAGAAGACCAAAAACTCCACTTACAGTGAGCAGAGATTAATCACAAAGTCACTGATATTGTTATTTGAAGCAATAACGCAACCTGTGTATTTCAGGGTGTTGTATGTTGATAATTGTGGTTTATTTTTTTCCCATCAATGTGTCTATTGTGGTGATGATAACATGCACTCTTCACCTCTGTTGCAGAGATTTAAGGAAATTAGAAGTTGTGCAAAATGGCGTATATATCAGGACGACTATGACAAGTGACCTGCGGCTTTACCAAAAAAACAAAAACAATTAAATAACAGAGAGATTTTTACATGAATGATTCAAAGGAAGCACAGAAATTAGCCATTTGGAATGGACATGTTACTATCATTTTCCTTCCAAGACTGACCGAATCACCCTCCATTAGGCATGATTCAAAATCTCTGCAACAGAGGTGATATGACATTAAAACATACTTACTCTCTTCTTCGCTTGTCTCTGCACTCTGTCTTCTATAGCAGCTGATCTGAAGGGAAAAACAAAAAACAGGCAGACAAATGATGATGAATGACTTGTTTTCTTTTTAAGAATGACAGTACACTGAGTACAATGTACCAGGGTGGGTAATATAAAATTAAAACCCTTCACAGCCTCAGCAGTTTCAGATGTACACTTTCTTATAAGCATCCTTTTTACAATTTAATCTTTGTACTTATCTGTAATTAGAAATATATATTAGAAAATAAACAAAAGGCAGGTTGTCAAGCTTGAACAAATATAAACACCAACAATCAACAAACACTAGCGTTGCCATAGTTGGCTGGTCAGCTCAAGACAAAGTCATTTTATGTTCATAACATGGTTTTTTCAAACTTTTCAAAGATCATTTACCTCATTACAATGAAGCCAAATTTTTCAGGAAAACAGAAATAAATACACAACTTGATTTTGCAAATAAAAAGAGTGTTAATGTAATGTTGTACATGTTAAAATGACTAATTATGTTTTCTGTTGATGCATTGGAAGATGTTTTATAGTTGTTTTAAGACGGACAAATGTCACCACATCAATTTTAAACAGATTCATCAAAGTCTTTAGAAAGGGACTTTATACAGTATATGACTATATATACTGAAGTTGCTAGATATCTAGCTGGTGTCAGTATCATGTTACAGCGGTTAACGTCAGTATGAGTAATATACTTAGCTATATTAGCAAATGCATAGCCCTATCCACCTAGGAAAACTAAACAGTGAGCTATTTATTTATTCAAACAGCAACTAAAACTTAACTTACCAGTAACTTCTGCGGGCAGTATCTTCATTTCTTCGCGTCTGCTTCGACTTAATGTAGATTTGAAAAGCTTGACTCTGATTGGTCAAATTGAATGTAGCTGCAATGAAAAACAAGTGCTGTTACACTTTGTGTCAAAAATACGACTGGCACAGAAAGTAACATTAATTAAATACAAATCTCACCAGTAGTCACAAAATAATGAGAGATGTATACCCTTCTGATGAAAGACGACTCACCAAAACTGTTCACGTTTCAAAAAGCTCATCACAAAAAAACATCGCCAAAGTAATCCATATGAATTGCGTGGTTTCCTCCAAGTCCTCTGAAGAGACACGATCGCTCTATATATTTTAAAGTTTAAATGTAGACTTCTAATCGCATTCAAGCAACATACGCACGCACAGCATATCTGATAAACAGAAGCTCTGAGGTACGACCTCATTATCATAAGAACCAATCAGAACCGTTCAATGGCTCTGGAACCAATCAGGTTTAGTCACACGTGTTACGCTGTTGTTTGAATTTAAACACAAGTAAAAAAGGGATTTTTTTAAGCATCTTTGGAAAAATGATTTATGATTCATTTCAAATAATATGATGTTTAAATCCTTGTGGGAATTTCAGTAGTAGCCTATTACAAACGTATCATGTAATGGACAACAGCCTTTTAATAGCCTTTTACAAGTACAAACAAGTAAAAGTGAACAACATTAATTGTAAGTATGCATATTGCAATGCTTAATAATAGTTGACAAATGTTTATAATACATTATAAGTTGGTACATTTTAAATGTTAAATGTTTTTTCAAAATATCTTACTTTTGAAAATATTTAAAATATATTGCATTGTATATTATATTATATATTGCATATATAAATACACTAAAACTTCACAAAAAGTACGCTTGTGTTTAGCATATTTCTTAAAAGTATAATTAAACATATATTTATTACCAAAGTACTTATAACATACTTTTTAGAAATATATTAAAAATACGCTTGTGTTCAGCATATTTCTTCAAAGTGTAATTAAGCATATATTTATTACCAAAGTACTTCTATACTTTTTAGAAATATATTAAAATGCAATTCAATATATTTTTAATGCACTTCAAATAAGCATGTTGGGAATACAAATGTATTATAAACATACTTGAATTTCAAGTATATTTTTAATATATTTAATAGTACGACTTTTTCACATGGGGATGCATAATCCATAATGCAAGCTTTAAAGGGTTAGTTAGTTCAAAAATGAAAATTTTGTCATTTCTCACCCTTATGTCGTTCCAAACCCATATGACTTTCATTAATTTTCGAAACACAAACAAAGATGTTTTTTATGAAATCTGAGCGATTTCTGTCCCTCCATTGATATGCAACTACCACTTTGACGCTTCAAAAATGCATAAAGAGACTGTAAAACTAATCCATATGAATTGATTGGTTTAGTCCAAATTTTCTGAAGAGACACAATCGCTTTATACACTGAACAGATTTAATTTAGGCTTTTATTCACATACTGTATAAACATTCATCAATGCACACATCAGTTGTGAGAACCAATGAGGTTCATTCTCGTGTGTTACGCATCACGTTTGAGCTTCCGCAAGAACCAATGAGGTTTGTTCTTATGTGTTAAAGCATGTACGGTTGAGCTTCTGTTTATGTTCGCTGATCAATGTTTATATGAGAATAAAAGCCTTCAATTTGTTCAATTCAATCTGTTATATCAAATAAAGCGATCGAGTCTCTTCCGAAAATTTGGATTAAACTGCCCAATTCATATGGGTTCGTTTTACAATCTCTTAACTTTTTGAAGTGTCAAAGTGGTAGTTGCATAGACTGTCAATGGAGGGAAAGAAATCTCTCAGATTTTTAAAAAAAATATTCATTTGTGTTCCGAAGATGGAAAAAAAGTCTTACGGGTTTGGAACGACATGAGGGTGAGTAAATGATGACATATCATTTTTGGGTGAACTAACCCTTTAAATTTTATTACTTTTTTGTCTTTTCAAAGCCACAGCAGATTTCTTTCTGAAGGTCAGAAAATGAAAGTCTATTTTTCGGTTCAGGCGTTATGGTTATATACAACTTCATTAAAACTATATTTTCTATCCAGTATTAATATTCTGAAGACATTTACCATGACTCAAAGCTGTGCTCTGTGAATTTTAATAAAACGGCATGAAACTAAAGATAATTGGACTGCTGTGAATAGAAAGTTACCTGGGTTTCGCTTTACATAAGACTGTGTGGTTTTAATCCTTTCATTTTGATAATACTGAGAAGAATGTTCATTTTCCATGCTGTATTTAGCACTGGGCTTGCATGGGCTGATTTAAATTCAGAATATATTTTATTAGCTGCACTGTGGTTATGGCTTAAGATTTGTTCTACCCTGCAGAAAGTCATTACAAGGATTAAATTGATATAAATTGTTAGTTTGTTGCTTATTTGCCCTATAGTGTGCTAGAGTGTGAGTGTAAATAGGAGGAAGATTCTTAAATTATAGAGCATTCTTATTATGTCCAAACCTCTTCAATAGTACTTTAAACCAGAGGTTTTTGCTTTGAATTAGTCTGACAAATTCTTTGAATCTTTCAATAAATGAACTCACAGGCTCTGGCTATTGAATCAACATACTGTGACTCACTTACTAAACTGCAAGCTCCAAGTCAAAGCATCATTTCAATATAGCCAGTTTTATTATACCTAACAGTCATGTCTTTGTTCGTGGTTATTCTAATTTTTTAATTTTACCAAAAGCCTTATGAAATTGATAAGTAGGACTATTTAATGTAATAATATAACAAGAAAAATGTTAATAAGAAAACAGTAATACTTTATAGGTCCCGTTAGTTAGTAACTAACAATGAACAATACATGCCAGTATTGATTCATCTATGTTAAAGGGTTAGTTTACCCAAAAATGAAAATTCTGTCATTAATTACTCACCCTCATGTCGTTCCAAACCCGTAAGGCCTTCGTTCATCTTCGGTACACAAATTAAGATATTTTTGATGAAATCCAAGAGCTCTCTGACCCCTCCATAGACAGCAATTTAATTAACACTTTCAAGGCCCAGAAAGGTAGTAAAGACATTGTTAAAATAGTCCATGTGACTCCAGTGATTCAACCTTAATTTTATGAAGCGACAAGTATACTTTGTGTGCGCAAAAAACAAAGAAAATAACGACTTTATTCAACAATTTCTTCTAGCCTGTGTCAGACTCTTACGCTGTTGACAGTGTAAACAGTGCAGTGTTTCCTGGTTCTACGGCAGAACGGCTCATGCGCATGCGTCGTGGTGCTCACGTGAACAGCGTCAGCCAATGGTAAGCCGGCGTTCTGGAAGTGCTGCACTGTTTACACTGTGTCAACAAGTCTGAGTCTGACACAGGCTAGAAGAAATTGTTGAATAAAGTCGTTATTTTGTTTGTTTTTTGCGTACAAAAAGTATTCTTGTCGCTTCATAAAATTAAGGTTGAACCACTGGAGTCACATGCACTCAAAAAAACAAGCTGTTGAACGAACTTAATTAAATTAAGGAAAACTTTTCCACGAAATTGAATTACGTTTTTCCAACAAAATCTAATTGGTTTGAAATGATTTGTTGTAATCTTGTTGTATGAACTTAAATTCATTTAGTCAAGACTACTAAAAAAATCATGTCATTCCAACTAGATAAAGAGGGGTAGAACTGACGACCATATGTCGACTGTGGGAACTGTGTCAAACAAATTTATTTTCTTTATTTCTATAAAAGCTAATGGTCAACACAACACTTTTTCACATGCTAAGTGTAACATTTGTAGCATGCAAGTAATGATCAAGTAAAACATTTCTCATCACTGGCATTAGCACAGTTACAGCTAATTGAGAACAGCATAGCCTAACCACAAGGTCTACACTTCACGATAATGGTAACCTCAAAAATCGACACAACATAACACAACTTTTAAATGTCAAATATAACATCAAACTTTAACAGGTCTTTCCCTTTATTAAAAAACACATTAAACAGCACTTAATTTCAACATTTACTCTCCTGATCCATCCCTATGCAAAGCATGCTGGGAACTAGAAATACACCGCTCAGTTTCAGTCAGTGCAACAGAAATGATTCATGTAGTCCCAACACAAATGGTTTAGGTTAACTTAACATTTTACAAATTTTATTTCATTTAACGTAATAAAATGTCAATTAAGTAAAAAACTAAAGATTTGTGTTGTTTCAGCTTATTTTATTTAAATAAACTGAGCAAACAGCTAGAATCATTTTTTGAGTGTGGACTATTTTAACGATGTCTTTACTACCTTTCTGGACCTTGAAAGTGTTAATTAAATTGCTGTCTATGGAGGGGTCAGAGAGCTCTCGGATTTCACCAAAAATATCTTCATATGTGTTCTGAAGATGAACGAAGGTCTTACGGGTTTGGAACGACATAAGAGCGAGTAATTAATGACAGAATTTTCATTTTTGGGTGAACTAACCCTTTAATGTTAGTTTTTTCATTGTTAGCTAATGCAGTTAAAGTAATAGTTGACCCAAAAATGAAAATTCTGTCATCATTTACTCACCCTCAAGTTATTCCAAACCTGTATGAGTTTCTTTTTTCTGCTGAACACAAAAGAAGATTATGGGCAACCAGGAAAAAAATACTATGGAAGTCAATGGGGTCCATCAACTATTTGGTTTCCGACATCTATATCTTATATCTTCAAAATATCAGTAAATGATGACAGAATTTTTATTTTTGGGTGAACTATCCCTTTAATTAATGTTCACAAATATAAAGTGGCAAGAAAACAAACCTGTTTTTCCATTTCTCTCTGAAAAGTTTTGGTGGGATTATACCTCTCTAGGTGGGTCCAAGAATGAAAACATTTGGGAACACCATGCATGCTTAGGATAATGAAGCACTATTCCTCTCTTTCATTGCCCACATGACTGTTCATATGACTATTCCCTTCTAATTTTAGTCTGAATCATCCATCGTTATGACGTCATTACCATTAAACTGCATTACCCACAATTCCAATGCCTGCATTTCTCATTTTGCACTGGTACATGAATGGGACATATATTGCATAACATAATAGACATTATTACTCCTGCATTATGCAGCAGCGCCTGTAGCCATGCAGCATGAGTAAACTTCCTTTTGCTCACTTAGAAAGAGTGAGATCATTCCTTTACCTGATGGATCAAACAATGACACAAGGGTTGAAAGTGTGGAGGTGCCGGCCCCACATTATTACAAGTTGGCAAAGGCAATATCAAGTATCTCTTTATTTTTGGGACTACTAATACCTGTTGGCTTTTTCTAAAGAATAAAAGAAAAGGTCAGAGTGCTGTTCTACAATGCTGGAATGTAGATGAGAATGAGAGAGAAATTGTGTAGCGGCAGCATTAGTCTAATGTGCCTGTCTGTGTCCCGGCTATAAGGAGGTGCAATTATGATCTTATCTACAGTAACAGCTTCCTACTGCTAGAAAAACATCTCTCGCCCAGGCTGATTCGTTTTCATAAGGAAAGCAAGTGGCCCACTGTTGGCTCTTTTTATAGCTTGGCTGGTGGAACAACTGAATTGAGCATTGTGAAGTTTGCAAACATATACCGTATCTGTCCAGGGGCCCTATAATTGCCTAGTGCTGTCAGGCAGTGTTGTTGTGTACTACTTTCCAGATGTTTGATAAGTCAGCACTGATGTTTTCATGAGTTTACATGAAATAAAATGTCTATGTTCTATAGCTTTAGAATCTCAGCATGAGGCAATGCAGTATCAGTCAATGTGTAGCACATAACAGCACATGCATAAAAGTAGAGAAAAGTATGCAATTTGCATAATTTTGCTCAAGTATGAACAGACTAATTTTATGGTTAAAAAAGCTCATGAGTTCAGTCACACAGAGATAAAAGGATCAAATGATTCAGCAACATGATTGTAATTGTTCTAAAAACCCTTAGAGCATTACTGTAGTTTTGTAGCTCAAGACTGGGTAAATGTAAAATTTTGGATATCGGAATATACTTCAGAAGGCACCAGAATTAAACATATTAAAATGTTCAATCATGTGTTTACATTTACGTTGGTCCCAGCATCACCACAAGAATATAGAATTGATTTTAATAGAAAAGGTTTAAAAAAAGAAAATGTAAACAGCTATTTAACTGTAAGTCACCTTACCATATACTGTAAAAAAGATATTATATTTTAAAAGTCTATACATTTTATTGTGAAACATGGTAAAAAGTTACAGAACTGGACAGAATTATATCTTATTTACAAATAAAATGTATATTTAACTTATGTAGGCTAAATATGTAAATGCGACAGTAAAATATTAATGAAATTGTTTTTTTCTAATGAATTAAAAGGTATTCTCAGAAGATATATTCCTAGTATTCTGTGAATAAACCATTTTATTTAAATTTTTATTTATGTTTATGTTACATTTTATGTTATTTAGTTAATGTTTATGGCATTATTGACAATTAGCTTACATTTGATTAATCACCAATAAATAGTGCAGAATCTGCATGACAAGATAAGTAAATATTTTTAAGTACTTAAACTTTCTGTTTATTTCTCAGTGTAAATGGGGGGGTGGGGGGGGGACTTTAAATTTCATCTTTAAATTGCCATGTGTAAAAGCGTAGCCGCAGCACAATGTCCGCACTTGGGTAGGACCAAGGAGTTCTTGCGCGGCTCTGTATTACTTATTTGTGAGGGACTTGCAATTAAGAGATGCAGCGCCATTGGCTGTGCAGCCTGTGACGTGCGCGTTGCTTGGTCTTTCAGCAGGCGCTTGTGCGCGCTGGGCTGGAGAGCAGAGCGCGGATGGAAGCGCTCCACACAGGACCTGAAGTTCTGAATGAACGTGCTTCATTTCTCCACACCATGGGAGACGGTTTACCGTCCGTAAACTACAGCAATGACTCTAAACGCGCCACGGATCTTAACTTATCAGAACAGTGGCTCGTGGGCATAGGAATCATCATGGGTCTGATAGTATTTGTCACTGTAGTGGGGAATATACTGGTTATAGTCGCCATAGCCCGGAATCAGAGGCTCCAGACGCTCACCAATGTTTTCATCGTGTCTCTGGCGTGCGCAGACCTCATCATGGGGTTACTGGTGGTGCCATTTGGCGCAGCCTTGGAGGTAAAAGGAGCCTGGATGTATGGATCGTTCTTCTGTGAATTCTGGATATCTCTTGATGTACTTTGCGTCACGGCGAGCATCGAGACCCTGTGCGTAATTGCAATAGACAGGTATATCGCCATCATCTCTCCATTTCGCTATCAAAGCCTTTTAACAAAAACACGAGCCAAGGTATTGGTGTGTGGAGTGTGGGCTATATCAGCTCTTGTGTCATTCCCACCCATCCTAATGCACTGGTCCCGGGCCAGCGAGGATACATTGTGCTATGACGATCCCGAGTGCTGTGACTTCGTAACCAACCGCGCATATGCCATCTCATCCTCTATTATATCGTTTTACATCCCTTTAATAGTCATGATATTCGTCTATGCCAGAGTGTATAGAGAAGCCAAACAACAGCTGAACAAAATCAACAAATGTGAGGGAAGATTCTACAACAATCAGGGTACTAATTGCAAACCTAACCGAAAACGAACCACCAAGATCCTGGCTTTAAAAGAGCAGAAGGCGCTGAAAACGTTGGGAATAATCATGGGAACATTCACTCTCTGCTGGCTCCCGTTCTTCATCGTAAACGTGGTGCGGGTGTTTCGCGCACAAGTGGTGGAAAAGGAGCTCTTCGTGTTTTTGAACTGGCTGGGGTACGTGAACTCCGCCTTCAACCCCATCATATACTGTCGGAGTCCCGACTTCAGGAAAGCCTTCAAGAGGCTGTTGTGTTGTCCGAGGCAGGCGGACCGCAGGCTGCATGTGAGCTCGTGCGATCTGTCGCGCTGCACCGGGGGCTTTGCGAACTCAATGGAGCAGAGCATGCTCGGGACGTGGTCGGACTGTAACGGCGCGGACAGCAGCGACTGCAGTCTAGAGAGGAACGGCAGGATGTCCCATTCAGAGTCTCAGCTGTAAAAGTACATCTGCGATTATTTAATCAATATCACACGAGCAAGAGTGCTGTTTATACTGGATATCAGGTAATTACGCACGCGCTAAGAGTGTGATATTGCTTGTTCAAGTGAACTACGTTTTAGACAAAAATTGGCCAGATAGTTTGTATAAGCTTTTTCTTCTTCGTCACCGAAAATATTTCCAGAAAAAAAACAAAGCTTTAAACTCACCATGCAATAAAAATGAATAATTCTTCTTTTTTATGGAATATTGCAGTATTTATTATAAATAATTTATCCGTGCATATAATTTTTAAAATTAATTTGCCCTCGTAATCTTAACAAAATAACTTCTCTTGCAACTCTTGCAACAATTCTCTTCACTGATGACGTGTTTGCTGGCGTTAGGGCGGGGCAACCTGTCGCTCACTTGAGATCACAGCAATAGCAAACCACAATGATCCAATCAATTCCGATGGACAAAATCAAGTATCGCCCTACATTTTTTTTTTTTCATTCGAGAAGCCGTTTCACTCGGATCCACTTCACAACAGAGAAGAAAAGACTATCGAAACTTCCGTTTCATGCCAACTTTTTGTTTTAAGGAGCGGAGCGACATTCCCTTCCCCCACACAATTTGTTTTGTAATCACTCTGCTCCATCTCCACTCCGGGTTTTACTCCTGTTCCGAGTGAAAATGGATCGAGAGAAAATGCGCACTCACTCCACTTCCACGGGTAAGCGGAGTGATACAAACAGTGAAAGTCCCAGTGCCGTTTCCGCACTTTTGGAAAGCTGCTCAGCCAATCAAATTCAAGGACCGGAAATAAATGTTATAATATATAAAATAGATAATAGGGTAAAAAAAATCATTAACCCATTTAGTCCCATTTTCCCCCAGCTAAATTATCACATGTATTTGGAGAGCCCACTGTCTTTTCTGAAAAAGTTTAAAGTGAAATGGTGTTAAATTTCTGACACAAATTTCTGACACAATTGGTGGTAAAATTGCTTAGTTTGTCAGCAAGACCAAATAAGAAGTTGCAAACAATTAAGCAGTGTCATTTAATATTTTTGCTATTCAGCAATCGTGTGGAAAAACGGTATTGATAATCCAAGAATATATGAATATATTTATATTCCTTTGCTTCATTTATTGTAACAATACCTTAAATTTTCTCATGTGAATCAATCAGTTATTCAAAACCGGTTTCTCACTGGTCACAAATGTGATCACTGACATGTTTACACAGTTTTTTGATAATGATTCATATCTGACAGAGTATTCCTACAATAAATTAATAATAGACCCATTAAATATATTTATCAAATAGGGCAAACTGGAATTAAACAGCTCTGTTCATGTGACTGTTTAAACCAGCGGTTTAAAATGATCACATTAAATAATCACATTAAATCAAGACTTTTCCCTTCAAACTCAAACGTAAATGCAGGTCACAAATGATAACGTGGGATTAAATGGGTTAAAAACATTTTACAAACACTGTTCAAAATGCAATTATAAAAACTGAAATCTTTTCAAATACAAACTGTCAGTATTTTGCAATGAACAAACGGCAGTTTGGTCAGACTGAAGCAGTGGTGTGATGTTTAGCTCTGAAACTGACTAGTGAAACAGTGTTTTTCATTCTTCATAGCAATGTTTTATAGGCACTGAGCCTTTACATTGTTTATTGGAATGTTTTATTCACGAATGTGCGATATTAAATCTTGTTTTACCTCATACCTGTATAATGTGCAAATTGTACGAGGAATTGTTTATATTAAACAAACTGTCAAAATGTACAGTATTTATTTGATGCATTGTACAGCATATATACGAAAAAGCGTGGCAATGTGAGAAAATAATGTTAAATACTTGTGATTTACATGCACCTTATTTGTGTCAAATGTAAACTGGGGCAATGAGCTTCTTGCATCTTCCATTCATTTCAAATTTCTACCGGTTACATGTTACTAGACTCATTTATCTGTAAAGATGCACACACACATTTTTTGGCAAGTTTTGTTCTGAATATATTTCCCCAACTTCACATTTTTACAGAAATATCTTATGTACCAGTGCCTCATGTGAAGTATTGTACAAGATTCATCATGTTGACGTCAAGTTGGCTAGCGTGCAATAAAATGTGATATTGTGAAAAGGCACATTGCTTTTGTAATCATTTTATAATTTGCTGGGATTTCTGAAATCTGTTGGGATTTCAGAATGTTGTTTGTTTGTTTTTTTCTAAGGCAAAATGTTCTCAGGCATATTTTATTTTATCTTACACAGTTGAGATTTGCATCTCAATAGTGAGTTACCCTCATCTGCAGTTGATTGAAAGTAAAAAACAGTCCTTTTTCAACATGGCATTCTATGTCTACCAAAGGCCTCCCATTAGCGCTTACCTTAAATATTTATGTACTGACCTCATTTTGTTTGATCTGATTGCTGCACTTGCATCACTGTTGGGTTTTCCACCATCTCAGACTGCATTGGACTGTAAAAATAACACGACACAACGTCATTTCATTTCACGTGCAAACTAACAGTACACTCTTAGAAGAAAAAGTTCTATATAGAACCCCAATCAACCTTTTTTTCTAAGAGTGTATGTTTTCCAGACTGTCAGTCACTTGGTTCTTAAGATTCACATCACAATGTGAACACAAAGCGTTAGGAAATTCTCCTAATGGTATAATTTTCCGCATCAATGGAGTGTTAGCAAAGGCTTATAGGAAAATATGGAAATTCTAATTTTCTGCTTCCTGTAATCAACTTCCATGCATGCAAATAGAACAGCAATATAGGAATATTTGTTGAAAGTGAAGTCCGGCTTAAAAAAATTATTGATTTAACAATATGATGCAGTTATGTGGTAAATTGTTTCAGTTTATTGGTTAGTTTACTGGTTTCCTTTCTGGTCGTGTATTGGTATAATTATATATGAAATTATTTTTTATTGTTTATTGTCATGTTCACTGAATAATAAAAAGCCGTTTAAGGCCTTGTTTTGTTGCTTATTTTATTCCTTCTAGAAAAATCAGATGTCAAATGCATTGTGCTGTGAAAAACAAGCTTTTAAGGAATACATTTCATTTGAACTCACAGCTGTGTGCTGTTAATTACGCGAAGTTGGATGCTTTAAAATGCATTACTGCTCGGAGCTCTGTCCCCAGAGCCCTCTTACATCTCATATGCCTCAGGGTTCGCTGAATGCAATATGTCCGCGTCGCTTCAGCTAATGAACCTTATTTAAATGTGATTACCTGTGCTAATACAATAGTGCACCGTTTCACAACAACACTGCCCGCATCATGAATATGTTCCTGGCTGCATGTCACCTTGTTATTAAAAACAATTTGCTTGGCAGGAATTTGTCTTCGGACAGACGTGACAGATGAGGGCCCTTGTGTTGAAACAAATGGTGCACATGTGATTGCCTTTGGTTTCTTTATCAGCGCTGAATCTCTTTCATTAATCAGAAAGCGTATTCTTAGTTTATCATTCTGTACCTGATGACTCTGACGTAATGACTCAATGTGGGCCCGCTTTTATTTGTTAGGAGGCTCAAATGCCGCTGTGCTCAAATCAGGAGAATTGCACTGAAACCCTGATTGACCTAAGTAGAAAAGATTAGCTCACTGTGGTCTGTGAACGGTACATTTGCTTACTTCAAAAAAGTTAAGTGTCTATTAATAGCAGCCGGTGGGCAAGTTCAAAAAGTTTTCTGGCCTTTTACTGCCATTACACATCTTTAGTTCACGTAAAGGCCACTTCGTCTGGAACGGCAACAATCTTTAAACACGTTGTTTTATGTCAGCCAATGGCTGCCATTAGCACATCATGGAGATAAAACGCTCTCATGTTTTTCCCTCTCACGGTGGCCAACAGCTTACGCGGTTAATTGTAATACGTAACTGCCTTATGAGGTGTTGAGAGAACGGCATCCACTTATACCTGTGCACGCCTGGCTGCCTTCCATACATTCCAGTGTTGTAGTTTCCATTCAACGGCTTGTCTGAAGGGCACTTTCTGACCATTATATCCACGCTCACACGTACTGAACTGTGAAGGGTGTGATGAAAACTATGATCATTTGTTTATGGGACAAGATGAGATTGACAGTGCTAATCTTGTTAGCTAAATTGCTAATGGAAATGCTAGCATTTTTTTTTTTACTTCGTCAGCAAAACGAAGGCGAGAAAAAATGTGCATCATGACAGCAATTAAACGATTAATATATTACTGATAAAAAATATTCCATTAATCAGGAATTGGCCGTTTTAGCTGCACGAACTGTAAAGTGAACGCCGTAAACTGCAAAAGTGCTTTACTAGTGGGTTAAATAACTCACCCGAACACATCCTATGCAGTACCGTCGCAAGGGCTGTGCCAAGTGTGCGACCGCACAGGACCTCGCGCAAAGTAAAGTCACAGCTGACTTGATGTAAAAGCCAATAGTTAAAGTTCATGTTTTTGTCCTTCGAAATACTATAATAGT
Source organism: Coreius guichenoti (assembly GCA_039654105.1). Classification (NCBI taxonomy): domain Eukaryota; kingdom Metazoa; phylum Chordata; class Actinopteri; order Cypriniformes; family Gobionidae; genus Coreius; species Coreius guichenoti. The sequence continues at coordinate 25,251,411 of CM077187.1, read as the reverse complement.
TAAAAGACATAGCAAAAAAATATGTATCGTTATGCTGTATTATTCTGCTTGTAAAAAATGTATGCAGTAACTTACAATATTTCCCTGTTGCGCGTGAGACTGTGCGTGTGACAGTGATTGATGCGCATACATGTCAGTCAGCGCGGCATCGCACAAGTTCGTAGCTTTATTCAGTCCATTCAAATTCTGATTTTGGCCGCCTCTGAAATGGGTCAAACCATAGATGTTACCTAAGAAGTTCAAGTAAATACGCTAGAAATCCGCGCTCATTCAAGGATGTGCATTTATTGCATGGACGGAGAACGCCTGCAGGATTTCATCTGACGGTACGCACAAAGGGGTTTTTATTTAACACTATAAAGTTAAATAAGCATAGCCTAACTATTACGCACCTTTCGGAGCATCAGTGAGAGCAACGGTACCGCAGAACGAGTAAAGCCTTCTCTATCTCTAGACGTTTTAAATGTTTTTAAATCTGAAAAAGCAACGAAATTGTCAGACATCCATTTAGCGCATGTTCACAGAGGAAAACTTATGTTGTTCTCTCGATAATGTCTGTTTGTTTTTCTGACTGAGAAATCGCTTCAGATGATTCAGTGAGAGAGAGCAGTCCAAACCAAGTGGATTCAGGCCGTTTTGCAAACGCGTTTGACACATTCATAATTTAGAACATAATTTAAGCGTCAAAATGTGTGCACTGCGCGGTTCAGTTACACAGTTTAACTTCTTGAACCTAATGCGGTTAAACTGAATATACACTTTTTTTTTTTCTTAAATATCCACATAAACAACAAATTGTACGTCACTATAGCAACAGTAGACCCCCGTTAATACCTCGCACCCCCCTTGCGACGGGCCTGATCCTATGCATATGATATTAATCAGATATACTATACTACACCACATAAACATAATATTACAATTTACATCTGCTCAAAATAACGCACACAAGTGTATTTACGTATCACATGACCTAATATGTAGGCCTAAATCAAGTTGCGAGCTGCATTGGTGCCATGCCATTGTGGTGAGAAATCGAGTCCTCCCAGGAATCGGGTCTAGGACCCAGAGTGATCCCATTGGTTCAACGGACTTTTAATGGGTAGTGTTTTTTGATTACAGTTTATTGATTACAATTCCTGCAAAATCATGTTATGATTTATCTTTTAAAATGCGTATAATGACCATTAATGTCTTTTAAATTACACAGTTCATATACTAGTATATAACTGAAGTTATAGGTTGTGAGATCAAGAATTTCTCGTTCTTACTGTTTTTTTAGTTAGCTTATGTACTAGCATAGCTTACATCTACCCGATTAGCCTGCTAGCTTAGTTTATATTATATTAGGTATGTTTTTTGCTTCCAGTATAGTTCCCAAATACATGTTTAAAGTTAATGTTTGTGTGTACTTAGCATGCCAATTAATTGATAAAAAATGTATTATAGTATTATTATATACTATACCACATTACTATTATTGTGTAAAATTACATTTTCTATGATATAAAAATACATCAGTAATACCCAAGTAATATCAAGGTCCTGCCCACACTAATCAACAACTTTTTGTAAAATAAACAGTTATAGAAATGTAGAGATTAAAGTTAAAGCTCCAATCTCCTCCCGAAGTTCCTGAAAAATGTCCGGTAGTGCCTCAGTGAATACATCGCTCAGAGAAGCTGTCAATCTCAGCTGTCAATCATAACGTCATACCCCCGTTTTTATAGCATCAAATAACTAACCAAAACAAAACTTATTTAAAGAACGAACACTTGAACTAAGATCAGCCTAAAATGACAGAAACCACCTTTGGAAAAAATTTATTTGAAGTGTAATTTGATTGTTTAGTTTGTTTATGTCCCATTAGAATACATGGAGAGGGCGGGCTTTATGACTTGTACTGCTTCCAGTCACCTGGGGGCGATCGAGACGCATTGGCTTCAGTTTTCAGGACTCGTGTTGCAGGCTTGGTTTATAACATAGCCTAGACTGTAAAAAAAAGTTTTATAAAGGTTTATAATCGCGCTCATGCAAACTATTATAATGCACGGAAGGTTAGATGTCATGTGACAGCAGTGTAGTTCGTTCATAGCCTACGTTTACTGCCGATTGTATTTATGCTTCAAAATTCATAAAAGTTGTGTTCATTGGTGAAGATTATCATGATGGACAAAATGTGTAAGAATAAGCTTTTGTTGGTCACAGACCTTATTTTCTGCAATAATCCAGCCGGGTTTTGTCGAGGGAACCAGGGTGATGCTAACTTCCGGGTTGAATATATCATTCCTGCACCTCTTTCAGTAACAACGTTTGCAACGCACTAAACATGTAAGTTAAGAATAATTACAGCTATAATAATAACAGCAATTATATAATTTAGGTAGTGTACTCATTACGATATTATTTCAGGAGGCGTTTTTGTTAAATGCTGATATATATTTAAATGACAGTTTTTCTCAATCGCTTTGTCACATTTTTCGAAACAGCCTTAACATTCTCTAAACTGTAAGTTTAATGGTCACAACTGTTTGCTGGACCATCAGAACTCTATTGCATGTCTGCAAAATGTAGTTACTCAGCCAAAACATTTTTTTCATGCTTCAAAACCTAGTTATTGTGTCAGTAAATTGGCCAATGCCACCAAAATAAAAGCCACACTGGTCAAAATGTTCAGATGCTTTTTCACCATGGAAATATTTACAAATTTCATGTTTTTTCTACTTTTTTGTTGACATTGACTGCTTTCTATAATATACAAGAATGTCAGTTCTGTCTAGCTGAATGCTCTTTAGACAGATTTCAACAGTAGGAGAAAATCGACTAGGAAAAATCAATACTGTAGTATTGATTCACAAAAAGAAAATTAATGTATTTATACAGCACATTATATTTGTAGAAATGTGTTACTTATAAACTTAGAATTCACGGTTGCTTGTTCATTTTTACATATTCTGTTACGTCTTCCCCTAACACCACACATTCTTACATATCATCTTATTGCTCTTCCACGAAAAGCAACTGTGAATTTTCAGTTTACATGTAACACATTTCTACAAAAATAAACTGCGGTTTGTGATTCTGATTCCCATTTCATTACAATGGCAGGCCATTTGCCAATTTAGCAGACATCGCAAACATTCCATGTCATAGGTATTTATGGAATATACATGCATGTCCGATCATTTTGCATGTGAACTCTCACATGATGAAAGAATGTTTAGAAGTTGTGAAGATTGTTTGACAATTTCATTGAGAATCAACTCATCAGTTTTCAATAAGTCATGTGCATGTAGTTAGACAATTGTACTACTCTTTTGCACACGTGCCAAAACACATGCAATTTGCTTAAATCAATAAGAAATTCAAATCTGTTAACAACAAACTAACTGTTCAGAGATATGAACTTATTGTTTTGAGAGAAAAAAATGATCAGTCAATTAGCGACTGAGAAAAACTGTGATATATAAAATGTTTGAATTTTACTTTCTTAAAAATGTTTTTCCTTTTTTCGTTGACTAAAATTAGTTTATTTACTAAATTAGAAATATTTACTCAATTAAAAAGATGTTTTCTGCATAAAACTAAAAAATGAATAAACAATGAACAATGCCTCTGAATTAGTCATCGTGAAACATGATGTGTTAAGTTAGACGAGCACTATTTCCTGTATTGGGCATTTTATCTTCAAAAAGAGACTTTTTTTTCTAGTTTCTGGACAAAATGTTACTTTCTAAAAATAAGAATCTGAATCTAATTATATTTAATACATGTGAGTAGACAATCTCACAAACATTCCTGTTACTCACGACAAGACCTCCCAGTCAGTCAAAAGCATTGACTGAGGCTTATGAATTCTCTGGAGGTCTACAAGGTTGATATGAGTGTCGGAGCACGTTATCTTGAAGAGCTAAAAATAAGTGCTGAACAGAGTTTACGCAATGGCTCTTTGCCATGTACAAGATGTTTTAACCTGCCGTCTCTCATCACCTTCAGCAGACTCTGAAATGCCACACAGGTGAGATGAATTTAAAACAAGCAGAGGGAATAAAAAACAGAGGGAAGAAATCTAACAGTTTTGAAAGATTTAAATAGCTTGTACATGTAGGATTCTTCTGATGGCAAAAACTTTTGTGCATTTCATATGTAGACAGAGCTTCTGTTTGATAAACACATTCAGCCATTTCTGTAAATATGTCTATAATTAGTGCAGGCCGAAGCTAACAGGAAATGCACCACCTAAATTACTTTTCAAAAGTGAGTTTCTAGTACTCAATGTTCTGCGGTAGTTTGCCTAAAAATATCAGTTGCTTGGGGGAGATGCAAAGTGTATTTGAATAAGTAGTTTATATATTAGACTATTATTATTACTTGTAATAAAATTCTGAGAGCTTTCCTTTATTATGAGCTGCTCAATATCATCGCTCTGTGTTGTTGACGTTTCTGTGTGTTTTGTGGGAAAGAGGATCAATAAGTCAAGGTCCGGTACACAGAAACGTTTGGTTTTGAACATCACCTGCTACTGTTACATAATGTTACTTAAGGCAATGCAGGGGGAACACGTGGTTTATTGTACACTCACACACACCCAATGTGTGACCAGTGACCCATAAGTCACCTTGTAAGTCAGTAAAAAAAGGGGGCAGAAGCTCTGATAGGGCTGCAGACAGCAGGGAAAATGCAAGATTAAATGAGGTAATAAAATGCAACTAACCATTTAATCGTGAATAGTTATGGTGGCAAAAATAAATAGGCATATAATAGGGAGGAGAAAACAACCCTCCCAGATCTTTCAATGTTGATATGCAAAAAACAGAACTTTTAGAGGATTTTATATAAAAAAAATCATTAAATTATATTATTTAAAAATGAATATAAAATATTATAGATAAAAAAATAAAACTATATATATACACCGATCAGGCATAACATTATGACCACTGACAGGTGAAGTGAATAACACTGATTATCTCTTCATCACAGCACCTGTTAGTGGGTGGGATATATTAGGCAGCAAGTGAACATTTTGTCCTCAAAGTTGATGTGTTAGAAGCAGAAAAATTGGCAAGCTTAAGGATTTGAGCGAGTTTGACAAGGGCCAAATTGTGATGGCTAGACGACTGGGTCAGAGCATCTCCAAAACTGCAGCTCTTGTGGGGTGTTTCCGGTCTGCAGTGGTCAGTATGGTCCAAGGACGGAACAGTGGTGAACCAGCGACAGGGTCATGGGCGGCCAAGGCTCATTGATGCACGTGGGGAGCGAAGGCTGACCTGTGTGGTCCGATCAAACAGACGAGCTACTGTAGCTCAATTTGCTCAAGAAGTTAATGCTGGTTCTGATAGAAAGGTGTCAGAATACACAGTGCATCGCAGTTTGTTGCATATGGGTCTGCATAGCCCCAGACCAGTCAGGGTGCCCATGCTGACCCCTGTTAACCGCCGAAAGCGCCAACAGTGGGCATGTGAGCATCAGAATTGGACCACAGAGCAATGAAAGAACGTGGCCTGGTCTGATGAATCACGTTTTCTTTTACATCACGTGGATGGCCGGGTGCGCTTGACCTGGGGAACACATGGCACCAGGATGCACTATGGGAAGAAGGCAAGCTGGCAGAGGCAGTGTGATGCTTTGGGCTATGCTCTGCTGGGAAACCTTGGGTCCTGCCATCCATGTGGATGTTACTTTGGTCCTGCCATCCATTTGTGGATGTTATATATATATATATATATACAGTGGGGAGAACAAGTATTTGATACACTGCCTATTTTGCAGGTTTGCCCACTTACAAAGCATGTAGAAGTCTTTAATTTTTATCATAGGTACTCTTCTACTGTGAGTGACGGAATCTAAAACAAAAATCCAGAAAATCACATTGTATGATTTTTAAGTAATTAATTTGCATTTTATTGCATGACATAAGTATTTGATACATCAGAAAAGCAGAACTTAATATTTGGTACAGAAACCTTTGTTTGCAATTACAGAGATCATACGTTTCCTGTAGTTCTTGGCCAGGTTTGCACACACTGCAGCAGGGATTTTGGCCCACTCCTCCATACAGACCTTCTCCAGATCCTTCAGGTTTCGGGGCTGTCGCTGGGCAATACGGACTTTCAGCTCCCTCCAAAGATTTTCTATTGGGTTCAGGTCTGGAGACTGGCTAGGCCACTCCAGGACCTTGAGATGCTTCTTACGGAGCCACTCCTTAGTTGCCCTGGCTGTGTGTTTCGGGTCGTTGTCATGCTGGAAGACCCAGCCACGACCCATCTTCAATGCTCTTACTGAGGGAAGGAGGTTGTTGGCCAAGATCTCGCGATACATGGCCCCATCCATCCTCCCCTCAATACGGTGCAGTCATCCTGTCCCCATTGCAGAAAAGCATCCCCAAAGAATGATGTTTCCACCTCCATGCTTCACGGTTGGGATGGTGTTCTTGGGGTTGTACTCATCCTTCTTCTTTCTCCAAACACGGCGAGTGGAGTTTAGACCAAAAAGCTCTAATTTTGTCTCATCAGACCACATGACCTTCTCCCATTCCTCCTCTGGATCATCCGGATGGTCATTGGCAAACTTCAGACGGGCCTGGACATGCGCTGGCTTGAGCAGGGGGACCTTGCGTGCGCTGCAGGATTTTAATCCATGACGGCGTAGTGTGTTACTAATGGTTTTCTTTGAGACTGTGGTCCCAGCTCCCTTCAGGTCATTGACCAGGTCCTGCCATGTAGTTCTGGGCTGATCCCTCACCTTCCTCATGATCACTGATGCCCCACGAGGCGAGATCTTGCATGGTGCCCCAGACCGAGGGAGATTGACCGTCATCTTGAACTTCTTCCATTTTCTAATAATTGCGCCAACAGTTGTTGCCTTCTCACCAAGCTGCTTTCCTATTGTCCTGTAGCCCATCCCAGCCTTGTGCAGGTCTACAATTTTATCCCTGATGTCCTTACACAGCTCTCTGGTCTTGGCCATTGTGGAGAGGTTGTAGTCGGTTTGATTGAGTGTGTGGACAGGTGTCTTTTATACAGGTAACGAGTTCAAACAGGTGCAGTTAATACAGGTAATGAGTGGAGAACAGGAGGGCTTCTTAAAGAAAAACTAACAGGTCTGTGAGAGCCAGAATTCTTACTGGTTGGTAGGTGATCAAATACTTATGTCATGCAATAAAATGCAAATTAATTATTTAAAAATCATACAATGTAATTTTCTGGATTTTTGTTTTAGATTCCGTCACTCACAGTTGAAGAGTACCTATGATAAAAATTACAGACTTCTACATGCTTTGTAAGTGGGCAAACCTGCAAAATCGGCAGTGTATCAAATACTTGTTCTCCCCACTGTGTGTATATATATATATATATATATATATATATATATATATATATATATATATACACACATACACACACATATATACACATACACATACATAAATAAAAAATACATAATAGAAAATAGATCGAAAGTTTCAATCTTGCATTAAAAAAATGGAAATTAATTACTGATTATAATATTTTCAATTTAATCCCCTTTAAACGCCATATATACAGAAGACTCCAGAAGTTTAAAAACATTGGACCATTGTACAATATATCTACAAGTTTATAATCACAGTTTCACTCACTACACAATCAAGCAGAGCACAGGTTACAGACCAGAAACAGAATCAACACGTGATTTTTTTCTTTTTTCTCATCAGTTTCAATTCACCATTCACAAACATACATACTTCAAGAGATCTTTCTTCTATTTTGAGACATTAAATAAATTATGACTGTAAAGTACACTGATAAATTATCAACAGATTAGAGAATCTTTATTTCACCATTAGGGCTGTGTATAAATGCTTATTTTTTCTGCTAGCATTGCATAATTTCCTTCATCCTGCGTTTTCCGGACTGTGTGCAGTGTGTTTGGGATTTAGGAGTGCTGAAAGCTACAGCACAGGCTCTCAATATTGGAACAGCTGATATGACCTTGACAAGCTTACACTGCGGTACATCAAGTTATTATAAACCCTTTATCACAGTGTATGGCATGATTTTACTTTCAATAGCGACTCAATCGGGAGAAAACCCAGTGAGAATGGCACTAAAATGGTTGGTAAACTGGCTGAGATCTGCCAATCAATGCATGGCTGCCTTTTACAAGCTCTAAAGCTGAACATGAAAAATCCATCAGCAGCATCCGACGGTGCAATTCTTCATCATGCACCCCTGCAAGAAGGGACGGAGTCAGAAGCAGAACAGTGATGCCTCAGGTTGGAATGGATTCAGTTTTGCACGATGTTGCGTGTCATATGGTTACATCACCATGAAATTGGATGCCAATGGGATATTTTGCAGGAGTCTTGGGACGCTGGCCAGGGCGATTTACGGCTCAGTCAAACAAAAGGGGGGTTAAAATTGCACTTTTGCCCTTAATATTTACAATGTCTCCTTCATTTCACGGGGATGTTACACTCTACTTCTCTTTGGGGAGCAAAGTAGCATTGCAACATCATACAAAGAAAAACATTCTTTAAAAAAAAAAGATGGAACATAAAAATAATTACAAGCATGTTTCTACAGAAAACATAAGCAGATGTAGAACGGGGAAAAGAAGATGGGAGGAAAAATAACAATAATATTTAATTGTAACTTAATCCAGATAGAACAAACTGATAATAAGAAGACAAGCTCCCTTAAGACTAGCCCTAGATGGATAAAAAATTCTGAGATGTACTTAATCATTCTGATTAATGTTTTTAACTTCATAATGAGAGCTGTATTTTTTGGCATGGCCCTTCTCGCCTAAGTGCTGTGCGAGAGATAATGCTATCCGGGTGCAGCAGTAACCTAGTAGCAGCACGAACGGGGAAGGTTGCCCACTCTCTTGGGTCAGAGCGTGTGGGATTACACACAAGGGTCCTTTTCATTACATAATACATTCATTAATTGGCACGTTTGCATGAGGGGGAAAATGAGAGTGGGGAGGAGCGGCCATTAACCTGTGGCGCCGTGTATAGAGGAAAAGCCTCTGAAAGCCTCCTAAGAGCTGCAGAATCTGCAGGTCTCCATTAGTCCAGCACATTTTGTTCTTTAAAAAGAGCGTGGGGGTCACATTTATGAGAATAGTCATTCATCTATCCAACTTTATACACCAGGTCGTTGGATATAGGACTGCAATTCTGCTCTGAACCTGATGAACTTGACTCATCAAGGCACAGGTGAGGCGGCTACATCACAGGGGATGCGAAGAGAGGAAAGTTGGAAGTCGGGCACGATGTGAAGAAAAGTGAGCACAGACTCTTGGTAATCTCTGTGCGTTCCATTCATTTGTCACGCGAGTATCTCTGGCGCAGTTCAGTCCTCATCTCGAACTGTGCTTCCAGTGTATGTATCAGACTGAGCACTGTTTTGTTCTCAAACGGAGTACATCGTTTTGTAACGGGCTCAGCGTGTGCTGTTTACTGTAACAGCTTTCCCCTCAACCGACTTCACTTCCTTCCGGCTGTATCATCCGGCACTCTTTGCTGTTTGATTAGTCGTTCGATCTCCGAACCCAGCGTCTGGAGATTTTCCTGTAGTGAGAGAAACAAATCAGACTGCTGTGAGGACTAATGCTATTATTTACACTGCCATTCAGTTTATTCATATACAAGGAGAGCAAAAAGAGGCACATCTGAGAGAAGCGAGCCTGTAAGCTTGGATAATCAGGCAATTTCAGGCTGTTTTGCTTCGAAACGGTCTGATTTCCTGCTCATCTCATGGTAAGACCGTAATCCTGCCATTGTGCTTTGAATGGAGTTCTACGTTCCCCTTGTGCCCTGTCCTCAAAACATACTTTATAAATTTCTCTGATCTCCCAGCTGATGTGCTCCCTTGTACAGGAAAGCTGCTGTCCCTGTTGTGACCTGGATGCGGATCTATAACTGAGAGCTGGTTACTGCCAGCATGAGAATTTGCCCACTTACTCAACAGTCATACATCGCCAAATTTGCTTTTCTTCTGATAGCAATCACCAGGAATCCAGTTACGCAGAAGCTTAGTTTGATAATTGTAATTACATCAGCGGATACCATTGTGGAACTCAACACTAACATCAATATACCAACACCTAGTTTGGCTATATATGGTCACACTATTGCAATTGCAAAAACAAATGGCTAAGGCTAACGTATGTGTCGAGTTTCATGCAATTTGATGCACGCTAAGAGTCTCAAAAACACCCCCAAAAATATTAAAGTTTGATGCGTTGTCATGGCAACGTTATTTAAGCTATAAAGAATTCCTTCGCAGGTCTACATCTGCTGTGTCTTGACTTTATTCTAACAATCTTTGAGGTAAATCAGGTAAAAATAAGTGGGTGATTTCATTGCATTTTGAAAATGACAAACTTCCTGCTGCCAGTTGGTGGCGCTATGACTTTGACTCACAATAGTCACATCCATGTGATTGGCCTCCTACAATGAACATACAGCTGAAGTTTCATTAAAATCAGTCAATGCATGCAGAAGTTAAAACATGTCCTGTTTCCATTTTTCGCCATAAATTCGCTTCAACACCACGGCCAAACCATTCGAGATATCAAAAATCTGTCTGCAATTTAACAACCTCAATGTCTTGGCTTCATGACTTGCTGTTTGGAAGTTTTTCCATTTTCAGCATGTTAAGGTCCCCAAAATCCTCCAAAACCCTGACAAAAAAATAAGAAGACTAAAGAATAATCCTAAGGAAAACAATAGGGCCTTTGCCCTTTCAGGGGTTGGCCCCTAACAAACAATTTTTCATACAGTATTATATGATTTTGATGCCTAAATTAATTTTTATTTGTAGTTTTTTCTTATTTATTTAGACTAAATAGTATAGAATTTTAGTATTGGTTATAGCATGAAAATAATTATTAGCTTACAGAATTTTAATATTGGGCTTGCTGCTTATTTTGAATAGCCATGAATCTGCGAAAATCAACTTTTAAATTTCGCTATGTGACTGCACCTGGCATACAAATGTACACTAGCATATAAATGGCTTTAAAAACTAAAGTCCAATTCACACGGAACCGTCAAACGCCAACCAATGGCAACAGACATGTTGGGTTTTGTCGGATCAGTTTGAGTATTCTAGCGTGTTCCATTCTCTTCACTCTTTAGCATATCAAACAACACAGAAACCTTTTAAAATTGTAGTTTAAAATGAATGCTTATATTTAAGCTTATATTTATGGGGAGTTGATGGAGTCCCCTGTCATTTATTTACGTTCTCCATTTGAAAACATTAGACTTTGTAAATGTATTTTGCCTGTTGTTAATATGCTGTCCTTATAAAAAGATGCAACAGCAGTAATGTTTTTTAATTATTATTCAGGCGGTTTAGAATTTTATGCTTTTCTAATTTGTTAGAATCATTTTTACATGCTTTATTCATTACCTTTTTGTTTACCTTATCAAAGATTTTATTTAAACAAGACACTTTAGTGAGTGCGCTATATCTTTTTGCACTCTTTTTTGATTTATTGATGTAGAAGTGTGTTTTGTCTTGTATGCATGGAGGGAGTGAAATTGCAAAAATTACAGTATTTAAAAAGAGTTAAATAAAACAGTTTGTTCAGTTCAGTGCTGTTGTTATAATTGTCAAAAACAGAAAAAAAACAATAAATAAATATTGGTTCTATATATCGGTTATTGGGCACATAAACATGCAAATAATTGGTATTGGTATCGGTTATGAAAAATCAATATCGGTCGATCTCTACTGATGATTGGTTGGTGCCTATCGGTGAAGTGTGAATTGGCCTTAACAGACAAGCCATAAAACTCCCTTTTTGATTTCATGGGGTCTTTAAGAGGCAAGGGTATCGTCACTGTTGTGGATAGTGGCTCATACCTTCAGCGTGATGTTTTTGAGCAGGGTGTCCTCTAGCACAGCCTGGAGTTTGCGGTTGATTTCCAGCGAGAGGTCGAGAGTGAGGCCGCTGTCGGCGGGGTGGGAGGTGTACAGCGATGCCATGATGCCTCCCCTCCGGCTCAAGTTAGCTTTGTTAAAGTCTGAGGCTTCAGAAGACAAAGCTCCAGTCTCTTCTCTGAGCACATAACTTTGGATAATCCTGCAGGAAACACAAAGTTTTAATTGCAACGTATGCATACACACAGCAATTTTAAGTGTCAATGAAACCTCAAGCCATAAAGGCCATTGTCACATCATTATCCTCAGTGAGGAGGTAAAAGGTGACCATATTAACGGACCTGGGGACAGAGGAGAAAAAGACAGCAGCCTCTAAGACCCCATTACCCATATCTACATCATCAGCGTCTCTCTCTGTCCCTCTCTTTCACTTTGAATGATTAATGCGTTTCACTAATAACAGATTAGAAGGCTTTGCACAGCTAAATCTCAGTCGTCTGTCTAATAAGATTTATTTAATGTGACACTCATTTAATTGAAATAGCTTTTCATGTCATTGTCACTTTTGCAGGAGTACTTCTTGAAAAAAATTCCATTAGCCTGTTTTAATTAGTAAATGAATATTAGTACTACAAAGAGTACATAAAGGACAAGCTTCTTGATTTTGATGGAAGACTTAAAGGCTTTCTGGTTAAAGGCTTTTCATGAAATAAAGTTTAAAAAAAGATTGGTTTTCAATTAATCAAATTAAAATGTGAATAGCGGTATGGCCTTGCGTAAAAGACATTGAGGGTAGACGTCATATGTAACTTGTATATAACTTGAGTGAAAACAAGGTTCAGAGAGATAAAAGTACACCAGAGTGCAGAAAAGAAATTATGACAGCATTTCACCAAATTTGGAATTGGGATTTATATACACATATATATATATATATATATATATATATATATATATATATATATATATATATATACACACACACACACACACACACACACACACACCGATCAGGCATAACATTATGACCACTGACAGGTGAAGTGAATAACACTGATTATCTCTTCATCACGGCACCTGTTAGTGGGTGGGATATATTAGGCAGCATGTGAACATTTTGTCCTCAAAGTTGATGTGTTAGAAGCAGGAAAGATGGGCAAACGTAAGGATTTGAGCGAGTTTGACAAGGGCCAAATTGTGATGGCTAGACGACTGGGTCAGAGCATCTCCAAAACTGCAGCTCTTGTGGGGTGTTCCTGGCCTGCTGTGGTCAGTATCTATCAAAAGTGGTCCAAGGAAGGAACAGTGGTGAACCGGCGACAGGGTCATGGGCGGCCAGGGCTCACTGATGCACGTGGGGAGCGAAGGCTGGCCTGTGTGGTCCGATCAAACAGACGAGCTACTGTAGCTCAGATTGCTCAAGATGTTAATGCTGGTTCTGATAGAAAGGTGTCAGAATACACAGTGCATCACAGTTTGTTGCGTATGGGGCTGCATAGCCCCAGACCAGTAATGGAAACGGTATTCCCTGGTGACTGTGGCCTCTTTCAGCAGGATAATGCGCCTTGCCACAAAGCAAAAATGGTTCAGGAATGGTTTGAGGAGCACAACAACAAGTTTGACGTGTTGACATGGCCTCCAAATTCCCCAGATCTCAATCCAATCGAGCATCTGTGGGATGTGCTAAACAAACAAGTCTGATCTATGGAGGCCCCACCTCGCAACTTACAGGACTTAAAGGATCTGCTGCTCTCCTTTTTATATTTTAGACATTCATTAATTAAAGGAAACTATGAGATGTGATGTGCTGGTGGAAACAACACGAGACCATGCTACAGCGACTGTCAAGACTGGCTCACACAGAGTTTAGAGTCCACGCCAGCAGCAGTGCAGCCAGCACTCCTTCAGCGCAGCTGGAAGAGTTAGGGCCTTTTTACACCTGCTCACTTCATGCGTTTTCTCTGTTATCTATCCGATTGTGAAAAGACCATGAGTAAATGCCTTCCGAAATTCTTTCGAGACGGATTTAAATCCGATCACTCAAACACACAGATTCAGAAGGTGGTCTGGGACACATTTCAAACGAAACTGGACAAGTTTAAATGCATCTGGTTGTTTAAACCACATATGTAAATTTTAATCCTGGCAAATTCTTAAAAAATAAACGTGTGAGAGCGTGTTATGGGCTATATATGACATGTTGTAGTCAGATATGACGGCGCTACACTGTAAATGATTTCTGTTGTTTTCACAGTATTATTGCTGTATTATCAGTGAAAGTTTACTGTAGAAACAGTTTAAAGTACGTTGCTGTCAATTTTATAGCTTTTACAGTATTATTGCTGTATTTCCAGCTTTGTCTTACTGTAGAAACTATTTACAGGAAAGTTGCTGTCAATTTATGCTATTCTTTGAAAAAAACAACAGAGTGGGAAAATAATTACAGTAATCCTTATATTATTGATAACAGTAATATTCCAACAGAGGACGTTTTTTGGTTTATTGAGGTAATTTGAGCTTAGGAATTTTATAATACATCGTTTCATAAGGTAACCCATATATTAAGGCATTTAGCATAAAAAAAGTGAAATATTTTATGTGTGTGTTTTTTAATTGCGTGTCTTTTTGGTTGCCAGATTTTGTCACAAACCCAACTAATCTCATAAGGTTATAGCCTACAATTTTGTGGGTGGGAGATGTAGTCCCATCCAATGATCAATAATATAGGCTAGGTAAAATAGATCAAATCAATTCCCAATTCATTTTTTATTATTATTTTGCTATTTACACAATTACATAAAGAGCGGAATTGCACGGGATATACACCTGGCAACCAATGATCTAAACCGTCAGCTGGCGGCACTCGAATTTTCCAATTCATCCTGAGGACAGGGCACTACCAGCAAGAACCAGCCACGTGAGATGTAAAATTTTATTCAATATCTTAAAGTTGTGTATTTCTAAATATTTCCCCCCAAATGTGAAGATATTCGTTTTACCATTAAATAATCGGTGGTGAGTTTGATATAGCCTAAACATAGCTTTGTAACGCAAACATTCTAGCCAGTTAGTATGTACTCACCCTCACATAGTTTCACTCTCATTTAAAGGTATTAAGTTTTGGCACATCTCCTGGTTGAATGTATTGTGGTTCCATATACTGTAAATTAAATGAAAGCTGTTTATCACATTGATGTCTGTCAAGCTGTAGTGCAACTCAATTTTTGTTTTGTTCTCTAGGCAGCAAAAATCTGGGATCTGCATTGGCCCTGCCAAGTCTGGAGAGTGTTTTTACAGTTTAATGAATTCAATTTTAATAAAAGTTTTTAAACAGACTTCTGAGTGTTGTCATAATTGACGTGACATCTAATAATCAGTAATATCACTGTGTGAAATATTTTTTGCATACAAGCCTTTATATTTCATTCTTTTGTTTAAGCGTGTAACAGATTGTAGTTAGTTATAATATGTTGTGTATATGTGTATATATGTGAATATAAAAACTACTGTAATCAATTATACTGTATAGTAACTTTACAGTATTTTAAAGTACAGTGCAAAAACAAGAACTGTAATTAATTTTACAGTACAAATATACTGTAAGTTATTATACAGTATGCTGTGAACTACTGTAGTCAGATTTACAGTAATTTTACCGTGGAATAAAATACAGAAGCTTGCTGGCTATTTGTTGCCAGTAAGTTACTGTTGATTTTACGTTAAATTTTTTACAGTGTACTGCAACACGCATCGCCGCAAATGAGTAAAGCAAGCCAACATGCAAACAGCCGCAAGTGAAACTGAAAGTAGGCCTAAGTCTCAGATTCTCAAAAACACAATCATCTTCATTAAAACTAATGACACTAAATGATCTTACCAGTGCTTAGGTCGCTCTTTCTCCTATTGCAGTCTTGAAATTAGCTGATGATAAATAAAATGCAGCTCACATCTGTTGTTGTCGTTGACGTAAACTCCGTTAAATGTGCATATAGCGCGGGAATTGAAGATCGGGTTTATATTCATTTTGCGGAGAGGTGTAAGGTAAGACAAACTGCAAACTCCCGGGCTAGGGCCTAGATTTGAGGCCCGTGCAGGGCTCTACAACACAATATTAGGAAGGTGGTCATAATGTTATGCCTGAACGGGGTGTGTGTGTGTGTGTGTGTGTGTGTGTGTGTGTATATATATACACTCACCTAAAGGATTATTAGGAACACCTGTTCAATTTCTCATTAATGCAATTATCTAATCAACCAATCACATGGCAGTTGCTTCAATGCATTTAGGGGTGTGGTCCTGGTCAAGACAATCTCCTGAACTCCAAACTGAATGTCAGAATGGGAAAGAAAGGTGATTTAACAAATTTTGAGCGTGGCATGGTTGTTGGTGCCAGACGGGCCGGTCTGAGTATTTCACAATCTGCTCAGTTACTGGGATTTTCATGCACAACCATTTCTAGAGTTTACAAAGAATGGTGTGAAAAGGGAAAAACATCCAGTATGCGGCAGTCCTGTGGGCGAAAATGCCTTGTTGATGCTAGAGGTCAGAGGAGAATGGGCCGACTGATTCAAGCTGATAGAAGAGCAACTTTGACTGAAATAACCACTCGTTACAACCGAGGTATGCAGCAAAGCATTTGTGAAGCCACAATATGCACAACCTTGAGGCGGATGTACCACCGGGTACCACTCATCTCCACTACAAATAGGAAAAAGAGGCTACAATTTGCACGAGCTCACCAAAATTGGACAGTTGAAGACTGGAAAAATGTTGCCTGGTCTGATGAGTCTCGATTTCTGTTGAGACATTCAGATGGTAGAGTCAGAATTTGGCGTAAACAGAATGAGAACATGGATCCATCATGCCTTGTTACCACTGTGCAGGCTGGTGGTGGTGGTGTAATGGTGTGGGGGATGTTTTCTTGGCACACTTTAGGCCCCTTAGTGCCAATTGGGCATCGTTTAAATGCCACGGCCTACCTGAGCATTGTTTCTGACCATGTCCATCCCTTTATGACCACCATGTACCCATCCTCTGATGGCTACTTCCAGCAGGATAATGCACCATGTCACAAAGCTAGAATCATTTCAAATTGGTTTCTTGAACATGACAATGAGTTCACTGTACTAAAATGGCCCCCACAGTCACCAGATCTCAACCCAATAGAGCATCTTTGGGATGTGGTGGAACGGGAGCTTCGTGCCCTGGATGTGCATCCCACAAATCTCCATCAACTGCAAGATGCTATCCTATCAATATGGGCCAACATTTCTAAAGAATGCTTTCAGCACCTTGTTGAATCAATGCCACGTAGAATTAAGGCAGTTCTGAAGGCGAAAGGGGGTCAAACGCAGTATTAGTATGGTGTTCCTAATAATCCTTTAGGTGAGTGTATATATATATATAAATAAACCTACACAGAAAAACTGTAATGTTCATAATAATAATAACAACAATAATAATACACATTATAATTATTTCTAATTCCCTAGCTTAAATTGCATCCACTATTTAATATTTTTTTATTACCAAAATTTCAATCCTTAATGTTCCTGGTAATATCTTTTATTTTGTAGTGAGACCCAGAAAGAGACATGAGAGAGAAAAGAAAAAAAAAAAAAAAAAAAAAAAAAAAAAGAAAAGAGTAGAACTTTATACCCTATGTTTTAGAGATCTTAAAAAGGCTTAAGTTATAAAAACCACAATTCAGTTTTAAGTGCTTCAATTTAAACCACAGTGTCGAGCAGACGGAAATCATAAGTAATTATCATCTTCCTCACTATTGTTGTCCATTTATTATGCTGGAATAAAAATCAAATGATAATGTTGTGATGTACATTTATCTTTCAGTCTCTGGGAGAGAGTTCTTTCTTCTGCGACCACTATTTAAAATCTATTTTCTCTGCAGTGACGCACGGCCCAAATAAAGGCAGAATTCGATTCTAATGGTTTCTTCAGACCACTGCTCGAGACAAAGACATTAGAGGACGTGAGGCTAAAGGTCTCTGCTTGAGAGCAAAAAAAAGCAATTTAAGTGCTTTCTGAATTTATGAATTCACTCTCATTTCACTGTCTGAATCTAAAATGAACACACTAGGGCATCTATCAAACAAACTTTTTTTCTGCCCTGATGACTCAAAATGTTTCAAAGTGGTTATTTATCAGTGACAGGAAAGAAACCAGGGAAAATTCACAGATGCTTTGAAAAACAAAGTCTCTGTGATGTGCTGATGCTACAAAAAGGACAAACACATATATATGTACACAGACACACACAAAAAAAAGAAAAAAGAAAAACGAACAAATTACGTCTCACTAATATGGGGTCCAAGTGGACCCCAGCTCCATAATGGTAGTATTTAAACGAAACAAAAGGAAATTAAAAAGTTGTCTCAAGCTAAACATTTTGCATGCACATACAGACATGTGTAATTGCAATTCATTATAAACTTTTCTAGTGGTGGTCCTACCACAGTTTGGTAGTAATCCACTGAGCTTTACTGGCTTTTATTATATAGGACAGTGGAGAACTGACAGTAAACTTGAGGGAAAGAGAGAAAGAACTGGATCGGGACATGACCCAGGCTGGACAACAGCACAACAGCTGTACCACAGCTCTGAGACCATTCTGAATTTTTGATTTTGATTTGCAGTCCTGTTTGTTTAAAACAGATCACAGTTTTAGCTTAAGCGCAGTGGCATGACCTGATTCTCACAGCCTAGAGGCTAAAAGAGCGAAAGATAGACAGCAGGAACACCAGGAGAGTGTAGAAAAAAACAGACATGAACCATAGGACGAAATAAAGAGAGTCAGGCAGTCTGTTCGTCTTCATTCGAGAAATCAAAAGACAAAATGTGACTCTTTATGTTTATTTTATGAGGATTGTGAATTTCTAGCACTACAACTGAACCATGAGTAAAGATGAGAGCTCATATCAAAGATCATATCAAATCAAAGCTCATATCAAAGATAAATCTAGACAGCATATTCCCGTTTCAATCAAGATGCAAAAATGTTGATCAAAAGATATATATGGGTCAAAAAATACCCAAATCATTTATGCATTTCATACATTAAAATCTCAAACTACATTATTACATTTCCTGAAAAAGCAGCTTGCCTGTGCAAAACTCACTGCCACAATGTTGGCGTTCACCTGACAACATTTCCATGATTTTCAATGTCCCACTTATATTCTGGTCCTTTGACACTGCTGGAGTCCCCAGGGACACCACATCAATCTGAGGGGTTGAGAGTCTGAACATTCAATCATTTTTTTCCACACATTTCATCATCCGTTGGACAATAATCTCAAAAAGTAATAGCATACCTCCCCACACCAAGCCATATGATTTGTTCATGCTAAAGTATCCTTAAGGTTAGAGGTTTAGCTTGTTGAAATGTAGCAAGCACTATTAAATACAGTAATAATTTATGCACCAATCCATGAATAAATCACATACAAATCCAACGGCACTTGGTATCAATTCCAGAACATCAGCGATTTCCTCTAACCGCCCTTGACGAGAGGCGCAGTGAGAATACTTAGCGTTATCTCCTTTGAGAAATATGGTAATCCTCGGCTAGGTGTAGTCACGCTGTTAAATCAAGGTGATGTTATTAAATCAATTGCGGTTTTATGATATAATCAATTTCCACTGAGCATTGAATGATATACCGGCCTGATCTAACCTTCCCGTATGTCAACAGCGACAGTCGATAAACACTGGGAAACATTCCACCGCTTGGCGAATTTGGACTTGTTGAGGAAGCTCAGCTGCACATAATGGCTAAAGATCAGCTAAGGAGGCTAAATTAAGCCTGACCTCAATGGGATGCGTCTTTGATTAGAACTAATGAATGTGGATTAGTGCAGGTGGATCGACTCAAGGCCTATCATTATTCAAAATTGATGGGAAAGGGACAGAGATGGCATTTCTGTCCAGAGCGGTGGCGGCAACCCAACTCTCAGTCTTCTGCGGCATGTTAAATTATTTATCTCATTCAAAGACTGATCACGAAAACAAAGCATTCTCGTTCTCCGAGACCATTTACTTTGTTTTGCAAAAAGATTTTTATGTTCTGTGGTGGAAATGTGCACCGTCGGCCTGATTCCTCATGTATAGAGGTGCATATGAATATGTATCAGGCATCATTAGCAACCTTGGTGACGCATCACACCCGCAAGAACCGACAGCTATAAATATCACTGCCAAGACCTCTCCGTCAGAAGCATAGGTTTGCTCAGTGTGTGTGTGAATGAAAAAGATGAATGTCTGCCAGATCCCCTTTTGCAATGAAAGTCAGACATACAAGATACAAGCCTAGGTCAGGAAGCCGTAGACAAATAAACAAAGGAAAAAACCCAACAAAACAAAAATAGGCAGAAAAACAAGAGAAAGAGAAGATGCAAGAGAGGGACAATGACCAGCAAAATTCAACCAGATGGAAAGGAGGGCCAGCAATGAGAAATTCTCTACACCAAATGCTCAGAGCTATTCTATAGTGGCATCGAAAAATATCTGGACACTTAAAACTGCCCGAATATAAGAGTGTTAGATATTAAACACACTACATGGCCAAACTTATGCTCTAATTAACAGTTGTTGTTTTTTTTGTGAGGACAAATTTGTGCTATGTTAATTTAAAATAAATGGCATGTGGTTTTGATATTTTATTAGACATGTTTATTAGACATTTTTCATTGTGGCTTAAGTGTCCAAATGTTTTTTGGAGCCATTGTATCCTTCTAAATTATTAATTTTCTATTAAACTCATGGCTTCTCTTTGCTGTCCTTCACGACAACTTTGTGTATATATATATATACACAAATCTCCAGGCTCATTTGTAAATGTCAAATTAAACTTTGGGAGCCAAGGAGTTTTTTTCGCTCTCACTCACTTTGTCTTTTTCCTGATCTCCTCCACCAGCTGTTTGATGTGGTCCTCCATGAATTCAATCTTTTCGTTCTTACGAGCATGTGCTTTCTGCAGCCGCACGATGCGCTCCACCAGCACAGCTTTGTCCACCTCGGGGAAGCTGTCCACCACTACCACAGATGAACCGGACTGATTCTCCGGAGAGCGATCATCCATACTGCTGCCCCGTGCGTTTAGAGAGCCTGAAAGTGAGAGATTCAAACCATTGTGCAGTTACAGTCACACTATAAGGCCACGCTATATAACAAACAACACAGGAAGCAAACTTAGCACTAAGATTAGAGGAATACTCTGTGTTCAATACAAGTTAAGCTTTATCCGCAAATGCTGCTGGTAATGTCAATCACCACAGATTAATTTTGACTCATTCCTCAGTCTTAAAAAAAAAAAAAAAAGTAAAAATTTGCAGGTTACAGTAACACACTTACAAGAAAGTAAACCAGGTCAGCATTCCAGAGGGTTTAAAAGCATAAATGTGAAGATCAGTGTTGTGTTAAAGCATTTACATGATTTATTTAGTAAAACTACAGTTTTTTAAAAACTTTACACTTGTCTAAAGTGTCCTTTTTAAAGTGGGACTATTTCTGTATGATGAAAGATTGGATATAACTTTACATATCCACTGTAAGTGTGTTAGTGTACTGTTATTTTAGCTTTTTGGCTTCTCCTTCATTAAATGAGGTTGATGTGACTTAATCTGTACTGAACCAGAAACATTACACACACACACACACACACACACACACTTTTACTATCTTTACTATCTTTGTGGGGACTCTCCATAGACGTAATGGTTTTTATACTGTACATTCTGTCCCCTTACACTAACCCAACCCCTAAACCTACCCATCACAGAAAACCTTCTGCATTTTGACATTTTCAACAAAACTCATTCTGTATGATTTATAAGCTTGTTTCCCCATGGGGACTTCAATTTAGGTCCCCATGGTGACACGAGTCCCCATGAGTCTGTGTGCATTCAGGTCAAAGTCCCCACCGGGATAGAAAAACATGTACACACATATACACACACACACTTTTTATGTTGTTGAAAAGTCTCTTATGCTCACCAAAGCTACATTTATTTGACCATAAATACAGTAAAAACAATATTGAGAAATATTATAGATTAAAATAACTTTTCTCTTTTAATATCCACCTTTTTCCTGAGTAAACGATGAGTGCTGCCATGAGGAATTCCAACTTCCGTTTAGATGCTGTCCTGTTCCAGTCTCCATAGGAACACAATGTCAAAATGGGGTAAAAAGAGCGTCTGAATGAACTAAACAGAAACTTTTTTAACATTACTAAAAATAAAAATGTGCACAGAGTTGTGCTGTGCTGTTGTTGGCTGTTACATAACAGCAATAAACTGAGGAAATTCTTGGAAAGTATGTGTTTTGAGCACCAGGGAATCTGAAGAGAATGTCCGTATACAGCACCGTATGCCTTGCATTTTATGCTCGACTGGCAAGAGAAAACGAGCATGGCTTGCGGCACTTAAGTTACAGTACTCCCCAAAGAGGGTATGTATGCACTCAAATCATTTTGAGGACAAAATCCCACAAACTTCATCCCGATCGGGAGCTGCATGTAGGATATGAGCGCTCATGTTTTCAGTGCAGGTAGCAGCTAACTTCGGACAGCTTTGTGACATCTACGCACTCATTAAACTTTGATGAGTTAAGCGCTGACAAAAGACAGTCATTGCAACACTATAAAGTGATGGCACTGTGGAGCCATGTGCTTTTTAAACCACTTTCATAGGTTAACATTACATTATCAGCACGGAAAATAGGCTAATTTGACTAGAAACACCGGAGACCGGAAATGTAAAGCATCATTCCAGCATGAGTCGGGTGAGACTTGAAAAAGGTGGATACATGAACCTTCATAACAACATATCTATTCATAGTTAGCTCTTTCAAGAATATAATATGTTAAAAGACCCTTTTTCATGTGTTGATTATGTGTTTTAATGGATTATGCTCTTTAAAGGTGCAGACATGAATAGGTAAGAATTATAATGTATAATAACTCTGCTTTAGGGCTGTCCCCGACTATATATTTTTCTAGTCGACTAATAGTCGTTCATTTAAGTCGACTAATCACACTTTATATTAATTTAATTACTTAAATATAAGTAATTAATTAAAAATACTGAGGAGAATACTAAACCATAATGACAGTTTAATATATATAGGTGTAATATGCCTATTCCACGCTTAAGCACACGAATAAAGCTTGCAGCAAAGCACCGGCAAATTATGAATGTGTCGGGAAAAAATAGCAAGGAGACATTTTAATTATTTATTAATAAACTAGTGTTTAGTCAGTGCGGCTGCAAAGATGAAGTTGACGATGCTGACTCGTCACATCCACAACCTTTCATATGGATTACATAATCAGAGAGTATTTCTTTTCGGTTTTAATTGGTTCGTTTAAAAGTAGACATTCCAAGCTTTTTTACTAAAGCACAAAGTTTTTTTGCTATTGTGAGTTTACACAAATAAAAGTAGACCCTTTCGAATGATGTATTACTCTTATCTGTATGACCAAAAATGACGGAGTATTTTTTGAGTAGTGTTGTTTCCGCTGTTGTCAGGACAAAATGTAAGTGATCACGCCGGTGCCTCCATGTCATGCAGTAAAGCGCTATACTTTAGCATCCTTCCACGCTCCGCACAAACACGTGGATATGCACCTAATAATAATGCACATTTATCTAGGTTAACATTAGAGAGAGCGGCCATGTAAAGCTGCTACTTATATGTTTCAAATGATAAGCCATATTTGAGGTTGATGGATGATAGGCGAACATTTGGATTTCCTGCCCAGTAATTACCACAAGAACCCGGCATTAACGATCTGTCCCTCACGGATTGCGTGACTTCGCCACTTCCTTTTTTTTCTGCGACTAACTGACTAATAAAATTTTGGTCGACTAAGCATCTTCTAGTTGACTAAACGTTATTATGAAAATATATAGTGGATAACAAAGTCTATTGTAATTAAGAAAGAGCCCTATGATCAAGAGGCCTACAAATCAGCAAGGGTGAACTGTTGTATAAGGCATTATAGATACTTTTATAAAGCATTATATTTTGGCCACAGCTAAAGTGTTACCAAAATAGGGCATATAGGGAAGAAAAGATAAAAATAACTGAGTGTGTGTCTAATGAAGTGTTAAATGGATGTACCTGAGGAACTGGAGCGGCTGCCCATACTGCTCCCCTCTCGATCGCATCCTCCATTCTCCACCTGCTCCAGCTTCTTACGAGCTACACAAGGGCACAAACACACAATGAGTTCTCTCTTTCTCTTACAGTGATGAACACACACTCCTGGCAGAGACAGACACCTCAGTATCAGTAATGAGCCGATGACTGAGTGCCTGTACCGCTCAGTGCCTAATTCAAGCACTACACCTGCTGAGGGGGGTTATGACTTACTATAAAACTCCCACCCACCGGGCACATCTGTAGCACCCATCAAATATGCAGAATTAAGGTTCACATTTAACATGCAGACCTTGAGAAAGCTTTTGAAGATCACAGGGACCCAAATGGGAGAAGGAAAAAATAGATTTGTTTAAAAATACCGTTACGTACTGTATGCCTCCTCCGACACAAAAAGAGAGTCCCAAGATACACATTCTTCTCCCTTTCTCTCCCCTCAAAGAAGAGATGCTATGAAACGGTCTTGTGCCCTAACCTAACCTTTCCTGCAGATTCAGGCAGGCACAGATACATAAACTCAATCTGTCTGCAATGAACGTCAGTCTGCCCCACCGAGAGCGTCAATATGGCTTGATAATTACTAACAGTGCCTGTGGGCTCCTGGGAGCATAGAGAAGTAACTCACTATTAAAATAACAAATCGAATTCTAGTTAAGACATCTACACACAGAGGAGAAAAACAATATGAGAGTGGAACGATATAGCCTCTTTTCAGAATTGTGTTATGATTCGTTACTTTTTTTTGTCTTTCATTTTGTATTAAAAACATTGGCATCAGTGGTTCTTAACTGGGGGGTGGGGTCATATCCAAAAATGGGTCGTGGGGTTGTTCTGATAGGATAGACAGTAAGGGGAAAAAAACAATGCTAAATGAAATTAAACTTACAATTGTGCATATTTAGGATAGAAAAATAAATCATCTTTTAAAAGGGAGGGGAATGCTTCCCATATTGACGTCAAAGGCCACGCATCCAATTCTATGGTATTTTGGCAAGAATTGCTTTGTAGAAGCGAGCCAAATTAAGAAGATGCCAGCATGGACCTGTTGTGTGACATGTCCTCATCCTCAAAAACATGAACAAAACTATGCAGCAGACCAAGACTACATTAAATACTGGTTTATGTGTAAAATGTTTATGCATTTATAAAATTTAAAATGTTCCTGTCATTTAAATAATTTAGCATATTGTTGTATCTGTGCAGTTCATTCTGATATTAACAAATTACAGTTTTTTTAAGGTGATTTTTGTACAATAAAGAATTTTTAAGGTTTTGGTGCTTTACATCCTTATGCAAAGTTTTCATGTGACGTCACATCCTTATAGGAACCCCCACTTGGATGGCAAAACAAGGCTTTATAAAGGCGTTATAAAAACATAACGGTACATTATGTAAGGATACTCCACTGAAAACATATTATGTATATTATATTGCATTTCTGTCAATAGATCCTCATGAATACTACACACTGCACCTTTAAGGGTTTCATTTTTGGTTCACCCAAAAATGAAAATTCTGTCATTATTTACTCACTCTCAAGTTGTTCCAAACCTGTATAAATGTCTTTGTTCTGTTGTAACCAAACAGTTGATGGACCCCATTGACTTCCGTAGTATTTTTTTTTTCCATACTATGGAAGTCAATGGGGCTCATCAACTGTTTGGTTACCCATATTATTCAATGTATCTTTTGTGTTCAGCAGAAGAAAGAAATTCATATAGGTTTGGAACACGAGGGTGAGTAAATGATGATAGAATGTTCATTTTTGAGTGAATGAACCCTTTAACCAAATAGCTCATTGGGGTTATATTCTGGGTTCATCTGCTTGCCTGTACATAGTGTGCAACATCAATAAGTTATACACTGAATTTAATCTTTTAATAAATCACTGTTTTAGTACATTAAGGGACTTTAAGTCCTTTTCACGTTAAGCGTTATAGTGATGTTTAGTGATTGAAATACCCATGCTGTGCAGCCTGTGAATGTTTTGCCCTCCAAGTCTCTGTGCCAGTCACGTGACTGAAAACTATGAATTGACCATGAAACACTTCTTTCGTAAAAGCACCTGTCTGCGTTTGAGGTCTTGTTGCATTTCTCGCTATTTCTGGCCTCTAAAAATAAATCAGTACCTGAAAATAAAGTAAATCAATAAAAAAAGGACAGGAATTATTTGAGCTGCTAACCCTGCGTGAGCTGTTTGGTGAGGTCTTTGATGTTGGCCGCCTGTTTTCTCTTCTGAGTGACCAGTTCGTCTCGTAATTCCTCCACGCGTGTCTTTAGCTGTGATGTTTCTGTCTGCAGCGACGTTCTCTCCGTCTGCAACGCCAAAACTTCCTCCTGCCTCTGTTGCTCCTCTCTCTTCAACCTTTCCGTCTGAAAACATAGACAAACTGAATAATGCCTCAAAAACTAATTGATTAAAAGTTTTGTGTGTATGTCTTAAAGGAGTTGCTCAAATTAAACTGGACAATCAATACACTTAAATATCATGATGTCTGATATCAAACTAGTTCACAGTGTTGGGATGTAACTAACCAAAACAGTAATGTGACAATATCTATAATATCTATCTTGCGCTTTTCAATAATAGTGTAGGTTTTCCAGTAACAAACAAACAAACAAGCTATTTATTCCAACAAGCAGCTGATTTGTTTTATTGGAATGGTTCATTCTAATATATGAGATCATTAAGGTTTAATTGTCATCACTCAGTAGTGTTCCTGTGCAGCATTTTACAGCACCTTTGTAGCTAATAAGTATTTAATTAAACATTGTTTTTTAGAAATGTTTTCACTTTAGATATAAAAAAATGTGCATGTTTATTATATATTGCATTAAGTTTAAATTTGTGTTCCAGTTTAATGCTTTACCCCAATTAAAGGTGCAGTAAGCAATTTCTGAGAAACACAGTTGATATTTTAAATCAACCCAAACAAACACACCACTCCCTTCATTGTTCTGCCCCCAAAATGCACGAACATGCAATGCAAGAGTGGATTTCTCTTTATCACAGCTGAAGCAAAGCAAAATAACGCTTTCGCCAAAAAATAAAGCGAAGATGGCGAACAAACGACAAGAAAGAAGAAAATATTAACAAAGTACACAAGAGTATATACAAACAAGAGTTGGTTGTTAGTAGCCAGCAGCACACCAGCTCCAGACAAACTTTAGCTGCGTTTCATTTGACAGGGTCCCTACGCAGTGTTCACTGCTCCCTACTCCCTGAGCCCGGTATATCAGTTGAAGTGGACTTCGCTGACAATAATCGCTCATTTGGAACGCTCATATAAAATCATATAATAGGCATATACGTTTACAAAACACAGTATGCATCTAAAATTATAAATCAAAACATTGTATTAGTCTATTAGTTTACATATACTTGTATATTTAATTGGCTATTAACAGATTTGAAGTTCTAGCTACTGTAACTGTCAATCAATATGAAAATACATTTTGATTTGGTTAACTATAAAATGTGTTCTTAATCAATGGTCTTAATAATTGTAACAGTCATTGCCATAACCATTCATAAATACTCTAGCTTGTATAATAATAACAATATTTATGAATATTCAAATGCATACGTGAACTACTCCATCGCAGAGCCATTAAAAAACTCTTCCAACGCTCTGCTCCATCGTTAGTTCAGACTGGTAATTCGACGCGCAATGACTTCCTGTGAAGTGATGTATCGATGTTCCCTTATTCCCTACCCCGTTCGCAGTACCCTTCGAACTGAACATGTTCGCTCCCTTCGGATTGGAATCTCACTTAAGATGGCGGAATACCCTGTAAAGTCCACTTCACAGTCCACTTACGGTCGAATAGAACGCACCTAATGACACTCCAAACGGTCCTGTTACTATAGCTAACATTACAACAACAGCATATCTTGGTTTTGTGAAACAAAGCAAAACCAATGTTTCTCACCTCTGAAGCAGAAACAACGCAACCTCTGTATCCGTTTTCAGGCCAGGTCTCTTCAGCGCTGGAAACATTTCTAATATTAATGTGGGTCCTAAAGCTCTAGCCTGATCATAACCCTTCTTTTTTCAGTGATATTCCTTTGACATTTTCTCTTTTGTAACGTCTCCCAGCCATCTCTCTTTCTACAGTCTTTCTTCAAATCATGATTGCATACGCCACCTACTGCTGATTGGCTACAAGCGTGTTGTGGCGTCCAGTCCGATTCACTTTTAAAAGCATTTTGTCAGAAATCGCTTACTGCACCTTTAAGATTGTTTGTGTGCCAAAAAAATACTGCTTTGAGGGTAGGTTGACTGTCGTTCAACTACTTTTAATTACAAGTAGCTTGTTACTTGGCATGGTACGGTTTCTAATAAATCTCCCCAACACTGATATACATTGTCTTACCATTTCAGAGAGGGATCTCTCGGTCTCCTCTAGTTTGCGGTGAAGCTCTCTGGAGCTGTTGTTCAGTCTGTCCACCTGGGCCTGTAAGCTGTTGTTCTCAGACTGGAGCTGAGCATTTTTACTGGTCAATTTCTCAGTGAAGCCCAGTAGCTCCGCCTCTCTCATCCTGCTGCCTTCAATATCCCTCTGCAGGTCAGTGATCTGAGAGTTCAGATTCTCCACCTCCTCCCGCAAGGATGCAATTTCCTGATCATCCCTGAGAAAGACACGCACACATCAGACACAAGGACCAACACGTGTACAGCCCGTGCTATTTAAGCGATTTCCACCCTTTTCTAGTTTTATCATAATAATACAAATAACTCATGTGCAATAGAGAGTTTTAAAATACCCTCAAAATACGAATGAGCTAATACAGCTGACTGACACGTTTACACCAGAAGTGAAATCAGAGCAGGCCCTGAGAGGCGGACACAGAGGTATGAATTATTCTGTCAGTGCTGCAGGGGCCTGTGTGATCACGCTACTGTGGATTCACATCCACCTGCAGTTCCTGCATCAGCAGGGTCCACCAACTGCTGGGAGATCACTCAAGGTCAGGACGCTGTACTGATGCTCCATGTTCAACAGAAGCAAAATTAACAGTCTAAGGATCTGAGAATCGGATGCAAATGCAATTCAAACATGCACATAAGAATAAAGTCTGTAGTGTTATCTGAACTATAATAGACCTTAATCAGAGTAGACCGCATATTTATATCAACATGAACAAAAATGAGGTTGAGGAAAGGGAGTACAGTCCAGTGTTATGGTGTATTGAATTAGCTTATCTTGTTATATTTTCAGTTTTCTTTTTCTTTTCAGTTTTACTATTTTTGTGTGTGTCTTTGTAAATTTTCATTTCAGTTTTAGTTTAAGTTATTTTAGTATGTCAACTTAAAATTATTTTATTTCAGTTAGTTCCCAAGGCAACATTTGTAATTTGTAACATTTTTATTCTATTTAATTGTAACATTTTTATTCTATTTTATTTCAGCCTTATTTCAATTAACAAAAATAATTTTTAAAAGTTTTCATTAACAATTGCAACACTAGTATAATCTACTTAATATGTCATATAGTTGTCTTTGTTCTTCAAAGTAACAAAGGCTTTATACCATTATTTTAATTATATCATAAATTAACAACATCATTAACATTTTAAATAATTATTTACAACATTTATTAATCAATGATATTTTCAACATGCAAGTAATTACCTAATTCTATATATTATTTATATATTTTCATTTAATGAATTCATTTATAAATTATTTGTTTTTCTATTTATTATATAATTATTTCTACTTATTTATATGAACATACATGAATTATTACAAATGAACTATAGTGTATCTAGTATAGTACATAAATATACTATATTTATAAATTAACAATAGCCTAGGTTAATAAATGCAGTAAAATTTGTTCATTGTTAGTTCATAATATGCAGTTCAGTTTGTTAATTTTATTTGCATTAATACTACATTTTTAAAATAATCATAAGGATTGTTTCAATAGCAAATTATGTTTGCCTTGCATTGAAATTGGAATCAGGAATTGTAAAACATAACTGGTATTGTGACAACTCTAGCCTCGACAAATGGATCCGATTTCATGACCTAAAAAAAAAATGAGTGTTAGTCCTGAATATCAGATCTGAAAAGCAAATCGGAATTGGGTGCAGTGTAGACAAAGTTCAGACTCGATGAGCTTGTAGTTAAATGAATAATAGATATGATATGGTTAGTGGTAGGTGGCTGTAGGCACGAGTGTTCAGACCTCTGGTGCAGCTCCTCTAGTCTAGTAATGGCAGAGAGTTTTTCCCTCTGGTTCTGGATCTCAGCCTTCTGTCTGTTAATGATCTCTCTGTATTTGCAGAGTTCATCTTCCCAGCGGGGCCGTTCATCCTCCAGACACTTAACCTGAGGGACAGAGAGAGTGCCAAAGCATCAGAACAATGTACTTTTACACAGAGTCATTTCATAGTTATCTTTAGAAATGAGTTTCCACCTTGGTCCGCAGGGTGGTCAGTTCATCCATGCCTTCTTTAAAAGTCCTCTTCAGATCCTCCAACTCCTTAATCTTAGCCTTGTGCATCTGCCAATCAAACAAAATGACCATGAAAACCCCTCTTTCGAACATCCAGCCATTGTTCATTATTGCAATCAGCAGAGGACGCCTGCTAGGCAACACTATGTTAATAATGCTAATGAGAATGCAAATGCTAATAGCACTGTTTCTTGCACAGGGGCAACTCATTGATAAGGGAGTACACACTCTCATTGTCGGCCTCGGGTACTAATGACGCTTGGTGAATGGAGGCTCATTTACTCATAAATACATTTAAAAGCAGGTGGCAAAGTGCCATACAGACCAAGAGGCATATCTCAGAGGAGCAGTGGCAGAACGGCTAAAAGAAGCAAACCAAAATAAAGATATATGAGGTGTAACATGAACAAACACTCGCTCCCAAAAGCTGTAAAACTGACTTTATGAGGCCTCTGTGACCTAGAGAAACACATTACTCAAATATGAATTGAGAAAACGATATAATCAAATGATATGATATATGGCTTGCAGTAAATATACAGTTTCTAGTAGGCAATACTGTACTGATATCACTCAAACTTTTCTGGATTTTTCTTAATTGTATTATGTTTATGCTCTTAAAACGACTTATACTGAAGGGATGAAGTAAAACTGCACCTCTAGCTGGTCTGTCTGCTCTTGTTTTTGCTTCTCCAGCTCTCCTTTGGTCTCTCGCAGCTTTGCATCCAATTCATTTGACTTAATCTCCTCAGATTCCTGCAGGAGACAGAGAGGGAGGGTTGAAGTTTGTAACAAGCCACAGAAATTTCAAATTAGCTTAAATCCCCCTAAATGAAGATAAGCCACACAAATTAAAGCAACCATTTTCTAATTAACTACAGCAGAATGCACTGCTTGAAATGCACATCTCCAACTCATTACAGATAACGTACAACAAGGTTTGCATTCTACATGGAGGGCAAATGTTTGTATATGGTGCCCTCTAGTGGGCACACTGATCTCATGTCATAAGTGAGCACCTGGTATGTGCGGATCATGTCCTGGCAGTTTTTGCGAATCTGTTCCGTCTCTTCTTTTGCTTGAGTCAGCTTGGCGGTCGTTTCTCTTAATCTGTCTTTTGTTTCCTGTTATTAAAGAGACATCTTAATAAAATGAAATCAGCAACAGAGTGTCGTTAATGTTAATTAAATTGAAAACTATTCAACTGGTTTTCAGTAATTTAAATAAAGCTGAAATATAATGAAATATAAATATCAGATGAAAATACTAAACTTAATTTAAATGTAAAAAAGAAAAATGACAAAAGCAACAAAACAAAATCCTAAACCTTAAAATAAAATTTAAATGAAAACTAAACTTTAAAAAATAAAAGCAAATTTAAAATATTAATAAATACTATATAGAAATAATACACAAAATTACAATAGCTGCAGAAAAACCAACACAGACAAAATTAGACACAACTGGCTGAAAAGTCCAAAAAAATTATTTCATAGAGACATCACTAGCAGTATTGGTATCGGTGATGCCTTCTTTCAAAAAAAAAAACAAAAAAACTCAATGTTAGGTGCGATTAATCACGTTTAATTGCAGAAAATTTGCGATTAATTAGGTACTTTTTTTTTTAATCAATTGACACCACTAATTTTATATATATATATATATATATATATATATATATATATATAAAATATACAAAATTACAATAGCTGCAGCAAGCAAAATCAACACTCAACACAGACAAAACTAGATACAATTGGCCGAAAAGTCAAAACTGGCTAGGGAAATGCCAATTTTACATCTAAAACTTATAATCTAAATCTTATAACTATCAAAACTTAAATAACTATCAATTCTATTTACATTATACTTAGTTACAATCATCTCTTCAAATGGAATGACTTAACAATAACATCTTTTTAAAATAATCTTATGTGAAAAATTGGAGAGAAAACTGTTGCTGTGCCACTAATGAGTTGGATAAACTACTGTGGAAATAAACTTTATCTCAACATTGGAGTTTAGCCTTTGGCTATGTCATGGCTGCTATAATAATGTGCCCTATCATGAAAGAGTGAGTGTATTTCTAAAGGCCCGTTCACAACAAGAAAGGTTACTATCAATCTATCTATAACAATAACTATATTAGTGTCCATACTAATAAATGATAATGTTCTGTTGATTGTGAATGCTGTTTATATGTCTTCTGCCGCTTTAAATGTTCGAGCTCTTGGGTGGATCAGGTGAATTCTGATTGGCTGTCAATGTTTTTCATTGTTCATCATCTCGAAAAAAATCGCTCTGAAAGTGATTCCAACGATATCATTTCTCTTTGTCATTATTGTTACTTCACAGCTGTAACAATAACGACAGAGATGATGACGATATCGCTGGAACTTTCAGAGCAATTTTTACTTTAACTTTAAGTCTTTATTTACAATGTTCTCTGGCTTACCTTGTGAGTGTCCGTTTCACTCTTCAGTTTGTTCTGGGCCCACTTCACTTTGATGACGTGAGAATTGATTTCTTCCTTGACTTTCTCCAGTTCACGGGAAAGTCTCGTCACCTCGTTCTCCTGCAGAAGCATAATCAAAGACAAACACTACTGAGAACATATACAGAATCAATGCATACTGTAGATTCAAACACCACATCAAGCATCAAAAACTATTTTTTAATGTATGACCTTGGCATCATAGAGCTGCTGCAGGCGTCCTTTTTCCTGGGCCAGAGTATTTCCCCGCCGGGCCTGTTTGTCTACTTCTGCTGTGGCCTCCCGTAGCTTCTTCTCCAGCTGCTCCTTCTCCCTCCGCAGGTCCAGCGCTTCCTTTTCACCTCGGACATACTTCATCACCATTGTCTCCTTCTCCTGACGTGCCTCCTCACATTTCTTATTGGCCTGGGATGAGAAAACATAAATGTAAACACATGAACACACACTGTTTATGGATCATGTGAGATCTGACACCTTACCAGCACAAATATTATTGGATGACCGATATATCGCCAAGGCCGATATATCAGCCAATATTTGGCATTCTTAATGATCGGCATCGGCCGATAAGTTTGTTTGGCCAATGTGTCAGTCAGAAGCAGATTTGTAGTTTATTTTGACAGCATGCAGGACACGCTGAGAACGTCAGCGCGAGCGTCGGATCTCCCATTCTCAGTCTTCATTAGTCTACGTCTCTGTTTAGCAGTTCTGTCTAATAAATGATTATTAAAGAAAGGAAAAAATAGACTTACCAGATTAATGAGTGCACTGGTTACAGTGTTTGCTTCCTTTTTATTCATATTTTTTCTTTAACTGTATATTTATTTATTGGTGAAAAATACTGTAATAGGATAACAGATATCACGATCACATTATTATTTTTTGTCATATTTTTAAAATTATTTATTTCTAATTTAGTAAATATTATGTAAAATTGTTATGCATGTGTTTTTATGGGCCACCCTGCTCTCTAAGATATTGGCATCAGCCATCAAAAAAATCAGTATCGGTCGACCATTACCAAATATACAACATCTATGATAACTTCTATGATTTATCATAGTTGATGTGTCCAGACTCCAAAGGCAGTGAAAGAGCAAAAGAGAGGGAGGCCCTCACACTTGACTGAGGAGTTTACATGAGAGTGAGGAGCTGTTTGAACAAGTCCTGCCAAACCAAACACAACTCTCTTTCCACATTTTGTGAATATTTTGTATGACGTTAGTCCTCAATATCTGAATGCTGGACTTCACATTTAGCCGCTGTTGTGTGGGATTGAAAAAAGGATGAGTACAAATACAAATGGAAACCCAGCATCTGACATCCTGTAGATGGAAGTAGAATACAAAATGCACAACGACCCTTTTTCAGTTTGTGCAAACATGATATCACTGTAAGACTGACGTGATTTCATTTTAAAGATGCTTAGACACAAAGGGCATAAACTAAAAAAAAACGTTTAAAAAATAATTTAGCATGGTTCTTATGCAGGAAGCCTTTGTTTGGACTGTCTCCATAGTGATGACCTCTCACCTGTTCAAGCCGACAGGCAATCTCCCTCTGCATCTGCTGGATGGCATTCTTAGCAGCATGATCCTGGTGAACCAGTTTGTCTCTGGAGTCTTTTAGTTCCTTCATAAGTTCCTCCACCCGGCTTTCAAACTGGTAAAACAAGAGAGGCATTCAGTTAAAATGTCATGACTGCAGTAACCATAAACATATTCATCATGACAACAACAGAGGCAGCTCTGACAGACAGTAGACAGATCAAGTTTACACGGCCAGCAAGTGCAATATGACTAAATATACACTGGTGGTCAAAAGTTTGAAATAATTAAGATGATCCTTTAGAAATCATTCTAATATGCTGATTTGGTGCTCAAGAAACATTTATTATTATCAATGTTTCCACACAAATACTAAGCAGCAAAATCTCTTTTCAACACTGATAATAATAAGAATCATTATAAATGACTGAGCACCAATAACACTTGATAATAACTGAGCACTAAATTAGCACATTAGAATTATTCTGAAGGGTCATGTGACACTGAAGACTGGAGTAATGGCTGCTGGAAATTCAGCTTTACCATCACAGGAATAAACTGCATTTTAAAAGATGCTCGAATAGAAAACAGTTATTTTAAAATGTAATAATATTTCACTATATTACTGTTTTTACTGTGTTTGTGATCAAATAAATTTAGCCTTCTATGAAAAACAATAAAAAATATTAACTATTAGAAACTTTTGACCATCAGTGTACCTACGCAACATGCCATCTTCATTTAAATGTCAAGTTCTGGACTGCTTATGAAAATATATTCAAATTAATATTGGACTAAGTGACTGAAAGGCTCCATTCAGAGTTTTGCAAAATAAATGCTTCTCTTTCTGACAACCACATGTAGGAACCAAGTGTTAAGTTTTCTTCACGGTGCTGCTATTGAATGAAAAGTAAAGAGACAGGCAAGGTGTCATTCAGAAGAAGCGACTGTCTGTGTGACTTCAGATGCCTGTTCTGACTATGTGGAGAAACCACGACAACCAAACACGCACAATAGTTTCACGTCATTACTGCAACACTTAATTACGGCTTCTCGACCATTCCCCTCCAAGCCGCTCTGTTTGATTTGTGTTATTACCCTCTATGACAGGGGGCTCTTTCAGATTGAACTGAACTACAGACTCTCTTAGCCTGGAGTCGCTCTCAAACAAACCCACTTTTCCAGTATCAGATGAAAGCTCTTCAGCAAACAAGTGTTCTCTAATCAGTGCACAAGGGACAGTCATGGTTGTCCATCCAGATCCTGAAGAGGTATTTAAATAACAAATAATGCCATTGAGCTGAACACACCTAAAATCTGGATACACTGAAAATTAAACTGTAACATGAGGGAATGGATATACACTACAGTTCAAAAGTTTGGAGTCAGTAAGATTTTTTTTTTTTTAAAGAAATCAATACTTTCATTTAGCAAAGATGCATTAAATTGATCTAAAGAGATAGTAAAAAAATTTGTAATGTTATAAAAGAGTGCTATTTCAAATAAAAGCTGTTCTTTTGAACTTTCTAACCATCAAAGAATCCTGAAAAAAAAATATATATATATATATACACTCACCTAAAGGATTATTAGGAACACCATACTAATACTGTGTTTGACCCCCTTTCGCCTTCAGAACTGCCTTAATTCTACGTGGCATTGATTCAACAAGGTGCTGAAAGCATTCTTTAGAAATGTTGGCCCATATTGATAGGATAGCATCTTGCAGTTGATGGAGATTTGTGGGATGCACATCCAGGGCACGAAGCTCCCGTTCCACCACATCCCAAAGATGCTCTATTGGGTTGGGATCTGGTGACTGTGGGGCCATTTTAGTACAGTGAACTCATTGTCATGTTCAAGAAACCAATTTGAAATGATTCGAGCTTTGTGACATGGTGCATTATCCTGCTGGAAGTAGCCATCAGAGGATGGGTACATGGTGGTCATAAAGGGATGGACATGGTCAGAAACAATGCTCAGGTAGGCCGTGGCATTTAAACGATGCCCAATTGGCACTAAGGGGCCTAAAGTGTGCCAAGAAAACATCCCCCACACCATTACACCACCACCACCAGCCTGCACAGTGGTAACAAGGCATGATGGATCCATGTTCTCATTCTGTTTACGCCAAATTCTGACTCTACCATCTGAATGTCTCAACAGAAATCGAGACTCATCAGACCAGGCAACATTTTTCCAGTCTTCAACTGTCCAATTTTGGTGAGCTCGTGCAAATTGTAGCCTCTTTTTCCTATTTGTAGTGGAGATGAGTGGTACCCGGTGGGGTCTTCTGCTGTTGTAGCCCATCCGCCTCAAGGTTGTGCGTGTTGTGGCTTCACAAATGCTTTGCTGCATACCTCGGTTGTAACGAGTGGTTATTTCAGTCAAAGTTGCTCTTCTATCAGCTTGAATCAGTCGGCCCATTCTCCTCTGACCTCTAGCATCAACAAGGCATTTTCACCCACAGGACTGCCGCATACTGGATGTTTTTCCCTTTTCACACCATTCTTTGTAAACTCTAGAAATGGTTGTGCGTGAAAATCCCAGTAACTGAGCAGATTGTGAAATACTCAGACCGGCCCGTCTGGCACCAACAACCATGCCACGCTCAAAATTGCTTAAATCACCTTTCTTTCCCATTCTGACATTCAGTTTGGAGTTCAGGAGATTGTCTTGACCAGGACCACACCCCTAAATGCATTGAAGCAACTGCCATGTGATTAGTTGATTAGATAATTGCATTAATGAGAAATTGAACAGGTGTTCCTAATAATCCTTTAGGTGAGTGTATATATATATATATAAAATTTTATTATTGATAATAAGAAATGTTGCTTGAGCACTAAATCAGCATATTAGAATGATTTCTGAAGGATCATGTAACACTGAAGACTGGAGTAATGATGCTGAAAATTCAGCTTTGCCATTACATGAATAAATTACATTTTTAAAACATATTTAAATAGAAAACACTTAGTTTAAGTTGTAATTTTATTTCACAATATTACTGTTTTTTTGCAGCCTTGGTGAGCATAAAGTCTTCTTTCAAAAACATTTTTTCAAAAAAAAAACAGTTTGTATATGCATAGCTTTTGGACAATACATGAAAATGAAAGCAAATTTCAAGTTGAATTGTGTAAGTTTTGCAACAATGGTCCTTGACCACTTCCTTGTATTCCAATAGTTGGACAAACAGATAGCCAGGTTATCCAAAAGACGAATAAAGACACACACACACACACACACACACACAAAACAATATATAGTTGCCATTACTTTCTTAATGGTGCAAAGATGCTGTTTCTCCATTTCTGTCCTCTTCTTCAGCTCATCCCTCATGTTGTCTTTCTCGGAGCAGATGCCCAGTATCAGCTCCTGATGTTTCTTATTCTCATCAAGTAACCTGAAAAACAGTTACCAGATGTCACTACCAATGTTAGCACATTGTAATACACTGGAGCTTCTGTACCGTGAAGTGTGAAATAATGCTTCTTCTGTTGTGTCCATCTGTGATTTGCTTGTTGTCAGTGAGAAGCATATTTGTACTAAACTGGTGATCTAAACCATATCAAGAACAACAATTCATTGTTTTCGATAAAGTATCAGACACCAATATGTGTCATAATGTAGAAAAGACCAGGTGAGAGGGAACAGGTGTCCATGAGCACCACCGATCAGATAATATTAACAGCAGGTCATGGAAAGCAAAGCTGTGGACTGGTTCCAATATGAGAGTCAGCCAGATGCCCTTGCAAAAATTAATAAAGGCAGAACAGGAGGGGGTTTTAGAGCAGAAAGGCTCAGGTTGACCACAGCATAAAATAATCAATAGCACCACAACAAAAGAAATCATAGTTGTGAGCTTGCAGTGTGAATTAAATGTCATGAGTAAAACAGGCAATGACCCGTGAAATAAAACAAAGACAATTCTATTGCGTTGTCTTCACTGGCTGGATGCAAAAACATATATGCCCGGTTTCACAGACAAGACTTAAGATAGTCCCAGACAAAATAAAATGCATGTTTGAGCTGTCTTTCCTGAAAGCAACTTGTACTGACATATCTTAAAATATGTCAGTGCCATTGTTTTGTCTCAAGATGCACACCAGTAATGTTTTTTTTTAATAAAGCACTTTTATAAAAGCTACTTAAATGTCCTGATTGAACTAAGGTATAATCCTGGCTTAATCTAAGCCTTGTCTGTGAAACCAGGCCATGTAGTTTGATTTATAAACAAATTAATTTTAGCCAGTTCTTTCAATGAATCAGTCAAAAAGACTCACAGACTAAATAATTATTGCTCTGAATCATCCTAAAATATCATTCCCACAAGTGCGTGTATTGAAACAACATCTGACTTTCATAATTCAGTATAATTACTGGCTGGTTATTCATATAAAAATAGGCCTAGTTAAAGTCCAAAAAATACAAAACACATTTTTATAATGAATTATTATTATTATTTAAAAAAATAATTAAAATATGTTACAAAGTTCTGTAGGCAATGCACTTGTAAATAATTTTAATAAAAATACATAATTTAATAACTGTATAATAACTTGTGCATGAAGATCCAAAGAACATCAGTTTAAAAAAACCTATAAAAATTGTTATAAAATATAATTATTATTATTATTGTTATTATTATTATTATTATTATTATAAATCTATATATAATCTATTACATATATTTATTATATAAAATACAACTGCTGCACTAGGTGTCTTAAATAAAAAAAATGTTATAATCTATTTTATAACAATCTATATAATACTGATAATTCATACACTCATTTACCTTGATTATCTGACACTGGGAAAATTGTATTGCCACACACTGGCGATGAAAGATAGTGAAGTTTAATTTTCATGCAGGTAAGAATGGCAAATTCAACTAATGATTTACAATCTCCTGCGGCTATAAATTTAACACCAGCAGTGGACTATAACCTCTAGTTGAGCTGATTGACATAGCTATTAATCAACAGCCTACCTCTTGATGGCTTTCTCCTGTTGGGAGTACTTGTACTGTACACACTTCTCAAATAAAGCCATGGAGTTCTGGTCCTTCTGAAGCCCATTGGGAGGACTTCCCTTTCGGACGCCCTCTGACTGACTGTTCAACAGTTCATCCTCCAGCTCATCCAGCAGAGACTCCTGAGAAAGAGAGCGCTGGATCTCAGACAACAGCTTCCTGCTGCAGTCAGTGTCATATGGGTTCATATTGGAGTTGGATTGTGAGTTTTGGGGTACTGAAACAACATCTGGCAGTTCCTCACCCTGAGCAGCTGGTGTAGGAGTCAAAGGAGTTCTGTTAAGTTCTGTTGGCCCATTCAATGCATCAAACTCTGGGGATGAAAAATCATCTGTCCCATTTAGAATAGAGGGAGAAGATTCCTCTACCTCACCTTCTACCACAGTCCCACCTTCTGATTCTGAAACCACCCCTGCTGGTTCCTCAAGGCCAGAAACGAGTTCTCCATCAAGAACAGTGGGAAGTGATTCTACAACACTGTCATGGACAGCTGTTGGAGTCCTGGCATCGTCAATAGAGGCTGTTCCACTGTCACAGCTAGTGTTCTCATCACCCTGTGCTTGTTCTCCAGGTCCATCCTCTTGCTC
Source organism: Coreius guichenoti (assembly GCA_039654105.1). NCBI lineage: Eukaryota > Metazoa > Chordata > Actinopteri > Cypriniformes > Gobionidae > Coreius > Coreius guichenoti. Next base: position 25,211,215 of record CM077187.1, on the reverse strand, counting down.
TGTGTGACCTTCTCTGTCTACACTACCTGAAAGAGTACCATCCAGCTCAAGACTATCCAGCTCAGTGTCTTCGTCCTGTTCTTTTAAAACAGGTTCACCCTCATCGCTGAGGACATCGGTTGACCCTTCCGGAACCAAGTTGACCTCTGAACTTTGGGAAGGGTCAGAGGCAGGGGTCAGTTCGCTCTGACAATCCAACGGCTCCATGATCTCCTTCAGCTACTGGCACTGGAAAACACAACACACACAAGTGACTCACATGCATGTGAAACTCAAAACAATGCACCTGCCTACTAAAAACATGACTTTTATGATCAGCCGCCGTAAAACATCTTTATCAACGGATCACCAGGTCAAATAAAGCAGACACATTCATGGCTATTTTACATTATCAGATTTCCGTCTATCACCAGGAAATTAGGATGTTGTGTACAAGTCTCGTCACACCTGCTGTCATGATACTGCCATTAATAGAGCAAAGTAGATTACTGCAAATGTCCAAACCCACACATTTTTCTATGATTGAGGTGTGGTCCTTTCTTTCAAAATAAGGACACGGCTCTCCTTCCACCCAGAGGCAGTTTTGTGATGCCAGTATTGTAAAACTAAGGTGGCCCGCCTTTCTCACGCCCAACTTGCCTAATACGTCATTGTATTAGGATTCAGTGGCTTACTGCATTGCTTTCCCAGCTAAATGCCTACAGATGACACTGGAGCGCTCAACAGAAAATACTTGGCATTGAGGAAAAAGGACACTGATTTTGTGTGATTCACACTGAATGAGCGAAACTGGGGCAGAAGCCCATCCAGCAGGATAATCAAGAATGTGTTGCAAATACTATCAGGATGAGTCTTACAATATAGGGCTATTTTGAGAGCTTACTGTGAGAGTTACCTAGTGTGCGAGAAAGAGGAATGGACCTTAACCCAAGCACCTTAAACTCACATGAGGTTCATTTTTTAATCTTGTGTTACAAGTTCTTGGCCACTTCTCTCAAAAAACATTCTATTTTTGTAGGGCCGTTTACAACATTGTTTTCTCTCATTTTCCTATTAGCTTCTTAACTCTGGGAATGTTTCTACAGTTGGGAAATGCAACGGACCCATTTTTTAACTGGCAAAACCTTTTTAATAATCTGTCGGTGCGTTTCAAATTTGGTAAATGACGGAAAATACTGTTTAACATAACCTATGTAACATATTACAAAAATTACTACCACAAAATATATCCAAGCGCGTTGTTAGTGGATAATACACAATTTCTGTTTTCAGATTTTTTTTCAGTGGACCGAAAAAATATGAAAATCTGTGTTTATTTAGTGCAGTACATACTATATAACATGTAATCATTCTTTTATTATTTTTATTAAAATGTATTCTTGCAAAGAACACGAATACTGTTTGAGAAACAAGACTTGTCTGTAGTAGGAAATGATGTGCGACTGCCAATAACTCAACTAAAACTTTAAAAGGTCACCAGGTTCTCATGCCTCTCTTCAAGCAGACATTCTCAACTGTCAACTAGCACCAAAATGAAACATTTGATATTTCTCACTCACAGAAACTCAGTAAAAATACTTTAAAAAGGTGTTTAATGGGTGCTAAACGTCATCACACTCGCATTGAATAGTTAAGCAATTTCCTGCCCAGGTTAACTTCCTTTTTTTCCTCTTTCTTATCTGTGTTTGAACTGTCTTTATCTTTATCTCCAGTCTCACACATCATCATGTTGGTGCATTTCTTCTGTAGTTTTACAGGGGTAGGATGGACAGTGCTCAGCCCACAAAAACAACCAGACACATTTTCTCGCACCAAACGACTTATTTTATCTATAAACAACATTAAAAGAGGAATAAAAGTAAATGAAAGCAGTAATGATCATTATAGTATTCATTATTTTGAGGCGAGTGACAGATACTGCTGTTTCCACACAGGCGCAGTTAGCTTTAGCACACCGGCTAACCTTTCCAAATATATCACATTTTACGTGTTAATGAGAAAACACCTGCGTTGTCCACACGAATTAAAAGAGATACGGTGTTAATGTAACTAATTATAGAACAGTCAATTATTTAAACACCTAAAATACAAAAATACACGTGTAATTTTGTTGTGTGTTGATCTAGTCCTTCATAACATTCTCAGGCTGATCAGATGAGTTTTAACCGCTATAATTGATTATAACAAGACATTTAGCTTGCTATGATGATATGACAAGAGTATATTTATTAATCTTATAGATTATAAGTATATAACAATAGTATATCAGCCAGCTGCCATTGAGTTCACCCAATGACTTAGCTTTCAGGCTAATTAAATAAACATTCGCCTCTGTAGTTGGGATCTAGATATTTTGGTTTACAATATGTGACTTACCGGTTATGTTAAATCCATTTAAAATGCCACACACAAGCTGCCGTGATAAATAGTGAGTGTCAAATCCGTGTGAGTGATCTCCTCCCGAGGTGACACATCAACAATATGGCCCCTGAACGCACCGATAGCGAAGAATTCCGAACACCGAGATGGCCAGCAGGCAGTTACCTAGAACGCAGGATCAATTACTGCCAACAGGGGGAGCCAAGTCGCCCAAATTACTTTTCTGGAAAGTTTCTGAAAGACCTTCTTCTTCTTCTTCTTATTTCCTTTTTTTTTTTTATGGCGGGTGGCACCAACGTTAAGGTGCATTATCGCCACCTACTGTATTGGAGTGTGAACCAGAGTTTACCCATTTCATAATAAAAAAAAAAAAACTAAATTCTCTTAATCAGCTCTGTTCTCTTGAGATAAAAAAATAAACTCTCTAATCCATAAATAAATATATTTTTAAGCTTTAGATCATCCACTCCCAACTTTCTAAGTTTGTTCTTCATTATTTCTCGTTCATTACTATACTTTTGACAGACACAAATAACATGTTCTACTGATTCCTCTTTTCCACAGTGCTCACATAATCCTGTTGGATGTATTTATTAATTTTAAGGTTTTATTCAGCATGGTATGTCCAACCCTTAATCTTGTTAGAATAGTTTCCTCTTTAGTATTTCTTCTTGTCTTCCTCATCCCTCCTACTTCCCGTTGTATTTCATAAAGCTGACGTCCTGTACTTCCTGTATCCCATTTTTGTTGCCACTCCTTAGTGGTATATGCTTTAATTACTGCTTTTGCTTCAAATTTACTAAGTGAGATATTCATGATGTCCTCATTTTCCAAAGCCTGCTTTGCTAATCCATCAACCTTTTCATTGCCCTTTATCCCCCTATGAGCTGGTATCCACATAAATATTATCATGATGTTCATATTTTTAAATCTATACAGATTTTCATATATCTCATTTACTATATCCTGTCTACTGTGAGATGTGAATGATTGCAATGACTGTAATGCTGAACATGAATCTGTACAAAGTATAATCTTTTTGATTCCAGTGTCTTCTATCCACTGTAGTGGTGTTGCTATTGCCATCATCTCTACAGTGTATACTGATAAATGATCTGATGTTCTCCTATTAATAAAGACGTTTAAGGATGGAATACTAAAAGCAAAACCTGTTCTCCCTATATTAGTATCTTTAGATCCATCAGTATATACTGGAGTAAATGCTTGATATACAGTTTGTAGTCTATCTTCAACAATAGCTGCAATGTCTCCAGATTCTTTAAATACCTTCATTAATTCTAACATGTAAAAATCCAAGAACACTGCAGGAAACATCCAAGGTGGAGTTATTGATAACGGTACTGTAGGAATGTATCTTTTCTGACTTTAAACCATTTCTCTTGCTTGCCACTATTCCATGCAAAACACTTCTGTTTAGATCTTTCCTTTTCCCAGCAAGGAAGGAGTACCTTTACTGTTGGATGGCGGTCTTCTGAATGACCTTGAAGATTTACCCAGTAGTTCATCATTAACTGATTTCGTCTGATTTGTAACAGCATTTCACCAACCTCAACCTGATGAGCAGATACAGGAGTCGTTTTAAAAGCACCACAACAAAGACTCAAAGCTTGAGCTTGTATCACATCCAGCTTCTTCAATAAAGCTTTTGCTGCTGAGTCATAAACAATACTTCCATAATCTAAAACTGATCTAACCAATGTTATATAAATATTTTTCATTGCCACTCTACTCGCTCCCCATTCTGATCCTCTTAGGCATCTCATCACGTTTAAAATCTTTTTACATTTAGTGTCTGTCTTTTGAATATGTTCTTTCCAATGTAATTTAGCATCAAACCACACACCCAGAAACTTAAAAACTTTATCTTGTTCAATAGTTTGTCCATACATCTTTATCTGTGTGTCAATGCCTCTTTTCCTAGTAAACATGATTGTTTTTGTTTTATCTACTGAAAACCTGAAACACCATGAATATGACCATCTTTCTACTACTTCAATTGCCTCTTGTATTTTTCCTGTAATATGATTTATATTCTTTCCCCATTTCCACAATGCCCCATCATCAGCAAACAATGATCGCCCAATGTCTCCTTGTACTTGAGAAAATACATCATTTGTCATGATTGAAAAGAGTACTGGACTAATGATGCTGCCCTGGGGGGGTACCATATATCTTCCAGATAAAGCCTTCCCAATTCTGACTTGAATAAATCAAAAAATCTTTAATCCAATTATAAATTCTACCTGTTATTCCTATCGTATCAAGTTTAATCATTAACCCCTCTTTCCAAACCATGTCATATGCTTTTTCGACATCGAAAAAAACTGCTATGACTGATTCTTTATTAACCTGAGCTTTCTTAATATCTGTTTCTAGGCATATAATGGAATCCATAGTTCCTCTTCCTTTCCTGAAACCACTCTGATGAGGTGATAGAATTCCTCTACTTTCCAAATAAAATGATATTCTCTCCATAATCATTCTTTCCATTATCTTTCCCATATGCGAGGTCAATGCTATTGGTCGATAATTCTTTGAATTTGATGGATCCTTTCCTGGTTTCCTAATATGAATAATGACTGACTCTTTCCATCCAGTAGGTAACTTTTCTTTTTCCCAAACTTTATTATAAAAACTTAACAATTTTATAGAAGCCAAAACACCCAAATGTTTTAACATTTTGTAGCAGATTTCATCCTTCCCAGGAGATGTCATTCCAGCTCTTGATATTGCCCTTTTCATTTCTTCCATAGTGAACAGAGCATCCATTGTGCTATTAGTTTCCTTCCGCCTCTCAAGCCTTCCAGAATAAACTGATTTTGTTAATTCCCTTCCTCTCTTTCCCTCCTCAGTTAGATTATTTGAGCTATGGATTTCAATAAGTGCCTTTGCTATCATTTCTGCTTTTTCCTCATCAGATGCTGCTGCCTTTTCCCCCACCTTCATAATAGGATATTTCCATTCCCTTCTGATCCCTCTCATACTTTTAATCATGCCCCATACCTCTCCCACAGGTGTTGATCTACCAGTTTTATTACAAAACATCTGCCAACTTTGTCTTTTTGCATTCCGTATAATTTTCCTAACCTTTGCTTGCATTTACTTATATTGAATTAAGTTTTGATAATTATGAGTTCTTCTTAATACTCTTAAAGCTTTATTTCTTTCTTTAACTACTGCACTACACTCATCTGTCCACCAAGGGACCCCCTTCCTCTTCATTTGTCCTTTACTTTTAGGAATTAATTCATTAGCAGCTTCAAGCAATACTTTTTCCAATTTTTCCCCAATCTCCTCAATATTTTCATTCAAATCTATATTGTCTATTTCACTTTCACAAATAAAATTAAACATTTCCCATTTAGCACGATCAAAAATCCACTTCCCCATTCTTTCCCCTTGTTGTTTATTTTCCTGTATTAATATTCTACAAAAAACTGGATAATGATCACTTCCTACTGTTGTTTCATAAGTTACCTCCCACTCACATTTCCCTGCTAAATTATTTGATACCAAAGTTAAATCCAATACTGACATATTTCTTTTATGTACATACAATCTGGTCCTTCTCCTATCATTTAAACAAACCAAATCTTTTTCTTCTAATAGTTGTTCAATCAATGCAGTTGGGTGTAGGCCAATATAAAATAATCTGTGTTGGTTTATGCGATCCAGGACCAGGGCCGATTTATGCTTCTCATTTGTCACTTTGGATAAAGGCCTCTGTCAAATAAATACTGTAAATGTTCCAGGCTGTCCTAATCAGGGAGAACCTTGAAAAACACAGAACCCAATTAGTCAGATCAGCACATTATTTATCGTTGTACTTTGTCTTACTTTTTCAAGAGCGTGTCATGCATCGTGACTTCTAAATGTAGTGACTCACCTCCTTGGACTGATTTGCACCAAGTTTAAAACGACAGCAGATAATGTCAACAAAATACCCAATCAATCTGTGAAGCAGGTCTGTGTCAAGAAGCACAGCAGAAGAAAAGTCTATGAATGTTTGGCTATGATTTATCACTATCAACATTGATAATACATTTTGTGTACTTGATAATATGCTTGATAATATTAAAAACGACTTTAACAATAAACAATAAAATATATAACTTGCTTTAAACAATAAAAACATACTGTAATTGATTTAGACTTATATTTATGTGAAAGTTACCTGAAGTTGAAAAGATTCCCCCAACGATGCCACACAATCTTACAAGAAACACAGAGAGAGGCATATGCTCCTCACTCACCCTCACCATTAATGGGCTCAGTTTATACTTAACAAAGATCCCAGATACACCATGGCTGCCTTTCTCATGGCTCACAACCCGCTCCTGTATGACAGGGCAACATGATCAACAGCAACACACACTTTCACACAGATTCACATGCATGCACAGGGCACACATAACCTACCCTTTCTGTAACAGAAAACTGGTGCATGTCCACTGAAACATCTGATGTGTGCAGCTTGGTGGGAACAACTGTGATAAAATACTGAAACAGCATATTTTCTGAAAATACAGATTAAGAACACAGTTTTACAATCAAACTGCTGGTACTGCATGAGGCATTCTCTAATTATTTACATTTACATTTACATTTATTTGCATACATCATATCTAGACTCTGACTGTATACTGTGCTGTGGGTTGTATTGGACAAACATTGAACTATATTAAAAATACCTACGATCTAATGTAATTTTTTCCGTGCCATCAAGGGGATTGATGTGTCCAGGAACATCGTTTCCAAAAGACAAATAATCTATTCGATGTGAGAAATTATATACTGTTGAAAAAAAACAAGAGATAATTCTGGATTTGCAATTATTAATGTTAGAAAAGAACAGAATTTCCTTTACATATGAATGATAAAATTATTTGAAAAGACAAATTGCAACGTGTGAGTCCTCCATCTAGAGGATATCTAAAGAATTACATGAATTTACTGAAATTTGTCTTTAAAAGTTGACAACCAGATAATTAAATTAAAATCTGTAAATAAAAAAAAAAAAAGTAAAACGTACCTTCTTTTTTGATTAATGAAGCAAAATGGGCATGACCTCTGATAGTATCAACTGGTCTATGAAGACAGAATCAACAAATAATTTCATGTAAGCGACATCTTTATAAAAGCTAGAATACAGCTGTATTTTTGTTGCTAAAAGTGTATACTTACTTGCCTAGTGTGATATGGAAGTTCCCTGCCACTTTACTGACATAGATTTGTCCATGCATCCTACATGCATTCTGGGATTCGGATGCAGAATCATTTCTGTGCAAAGAAAAAACAGATACAGTGGATGATTAATTCATTGTTTGTAAGGGAAACGCTTTAGCTCCATCATGTTTGATCAAATCCTTAATAAAATTGTGTTTTATGTCTTTCTGTTTTGTGGATTTAAAAAAATACCATGGTTATTTATACCAAAAATATGATTACATGTACTTTATTGCATCAGCACTGGATGTAATTTTTTTACACTGATGTACCGTGAAACTGGGTCAGAAAAGTATCCTTTCAGCGCTGATTTAAAGAGTACATCTTGAAGTGAACGCTCTTCCCTCAGTCTGTTTTGAATCTGCTGTAATATCCTTAGATACAATAATCAGAGATGAAGAATTATAATGCACACACATATTGTCTGGACAACTGATTTAAGTGATAACTGACAAACATTGTACATACTGATACCACAGTTTTTCCTGTGGAGAGGGCTCGAAGCTAACCTGAAAAACAAAATCACAAAACAGTTGCTAGTTAACAGTTATCTAATGAAATCTGAAATGCAGTAGATGGTTTGCAGTTACTTACAGGATCATATTTAAGTTCCTTTGATGCAATGACAGTGCCAGCAATATCCAACACATCTGCACCCACCCCTAGACAAGAATAAGGGTTTAAAACCTTTTACGTCAGATAAATTGATTCAGATTATTAATACAGTCAGTCCAGGCATAAAACATTATGAAAAACAATTCCAGTGCATAACAGATGCGCTTACGTTCACATTTCATGGCAACTGTGATGTCAATTTTTATCTTCAATTTACTGTATATAAAAAAAACAAAAAAAACAAAAAGTCAGGTCAGGTCTTATTTTTTTATTAATTTCTTTAAATATGTATTTGAAAAATCTCAATAAATATATAGGGATGAATTCAGGGTGATTGGGACATTTTTTGCCATTGAGATTGAAAAAGTGTCCCAATCAACCTGAATCCACCCCTATCTGTAAACATGGCAAATATACACACCTGGTAAAATCTGAGTCTACTTCGTATTCATATTTCATCCATGAGTCCTGGTACACAAGAAACTCTGATATGGTCAGAAGTACCATGAGGAGGAAAACAATCAGTGACACTGGAGAAGAGAAAAGAAGTCAATCAGTGACAGGTAACATACTATCACATTAAAACGGCAAATGTCAAAATTCACCTGTGCCTCCAAAAGCTGACGTTACAACATAGCTCTCTGGAACTTTAGGAAAGGCGTCTAGTTCTTTCACTATATCGATAGTCTTTTTTCTGTTCAGCCTCTTCATTGTTTAGTGGATGTCAGTAGATTTACCTTAGTCCTGTACATGCAAAAACATGACTTTACAAATAGGATAAAGAGATTAACTAATAGATATCACCATACCTTATCTCAGTACATTAAGACAATTGTTTTGTACTACAAGTTTTCTAAAATGCTATGTTTTAATATGCAAATGTGGCATTATCCAATTAAATATGCACTAATTTGCTCAAATTTCCAAAACAGAAATCTGAACATTGGATAAAGTCAGGTTCAAAATCGCTTGTTTCATTTTATTGACATTAGAGTTAAAGGTTTTTACAGATTGAAGGGGATTTTGGATATTTCATTATCAGAAATAATATTGTCAACAGCCAGAAAAAAAAAATGTCACCAAGTTTTAGGAATAACGTGTTATATGTTAAATTCCTCTGTAAAAACCTTCAGAATATAAATATAATACAACTGGAAAGTTGAGAAAATGGCCATTATTAAAGATATATTGTAGTTGAAATCTATAGACACAAATACATAAAATATAATAAAATAAACACTTATAATAAATACTGTATTTCCTACTAATCTGAATTGTTTTTCCTGTAGTACCTTAAATTAACTGAGAACTGCTATGAGGCAACAATGTCTGTGTTTGATTCCAACGTTATATTGGTACATACTTTAGTTAAATTAATGAAAACACTTTTACCCCCGGTTTCACAGACAAAAGGCTTAAGCCTAGTCCCAGACTAAAATGCATGTTTGAGCTGTTTTAACTGAAAGCAACATATCTTAGAATATGTCAATTCTATTGTTTTTTTTTTTTTGTCTCAGGATGCACACCAGGAATGTTTTTTTCTAAGGCATGTTTATAAAAACTACTTAAATGCCCTAATTGAACTAAGGCCTAATCCTGGCTCAACCTAAGCCCTGTCTGTGAAACCAGGCCACAGTGCCTGTCTCTCTGACTTAGCTACTGCACACAAGCAAACAGCTAAATAAGATCATTCTTCCCACGTTCACCCAACTGAAATAATGCTATATTTGAGTTCATTTCTGCACAAACAACTCTAAACTGACATTAAGTCACAACAAGACTGATGCAAATGAGGATTAAATATCTGTCTTACCTTTTTCGAAACACCTTTAAAACTAGGCTTTAAACACTTTCCAATGGGACCGTGCATTTGCTGCCATTCAAATGTGTGGTTTTGCAACCACTGCCGCATTGCGGAACAGCTGGTTTTTCCGGCTAAACAAAAACCTAGTACAGGTTTCCTCAGCACAGAACTGACAGAACTCAAATACGTTAGCCTGATACATCCTTTCCGATACTTATGTTATACTGCTTAGTAAACTGACATAGGTTTTGTCATATTATGGCAGAAGCTTTAACCAGAACCCAGTTGGCAATTCAGTGACAAAAATATCTTATGACAAAAAAAATGTATTCACAAATGTAAGTGTAACAGTGGTGTGGCTGTAATGAAGCACACAGACTTTAATCACAAACCTAACCCATAGGAGAACCACAGAAGAAACAAAACACAACCACATCCAACATAAGCGAGACTGAACAAAGAACCAAGGGCTTAAATACACAGGGCAAACAAAGGGCGCTAAATGAAATGCAGGTGAAACTAATCAGTAACTATGGAAACAAACTGGCACACACTAGGCCTCGCTGCCTTATAGGCAATGACTCTGCAGGCAGCGTTTGCGCACAAAGGTACTTCACGAAACTGATTTCGGGCAGACTTCTGAGGCAGCGTAACGGTTTAATGATCTACAGCAAAATAGAGAGAGCTTTGGTGAGAACTAAACAAGTATTTAATTACTACAATAGTAATTTCTCATTTGAAATGACATCAGAAGTGGAAAATGTTGGTCAAAAACATACATTTACACAAACTGACCAGCAACTCCAACTTTCATACACCATCTTTACTGTTTGTTAACAAATGGAATGCATAGGATTGTGGGATATAAAAGGCATACATTTATGTTGCCTTCAAAAATCGATCAGATGAAGGTATTTCAGGAGACAGGAAGTGAAGCTAATTGGATTCTGACATGCCTTGATGCCTTCCTACCTTGGATCGTGTCCTCCGAAGTCAGCATTTAAGTTTTCGGATGCAGCCTAGGAAAGGTCAACTTACAATGACAGGGAACAAGGAAGAGAACAGAACAGAACCAAACCAAAACATATATGTGACTGTAAGTGGAAACTTAATTTTTTGTTTTTTTCAGTTCATATATTAATTTTATCAATATATTTAAACAGTGGAGGGTGTAAAGAATTGCACAACAAAGACTCTTTACAACAAAATGTATGCACATATTTTATATCAAACTTTTACTTTGAATTTCATTCTAATATAATAAATGGAAGTTTTATCTTAATCCGCCGTGTATATATTATTGTAACTGATTTTTTTTTTTATATTTGTATATTTTGCCTTTAAATAAAGCATCACAACAATATGAGATGTTACCTTGCATTGACTCTTTATATGCTAGTCAATGTGAAAAGCAGAAAGCTCCTCAGTCACGTGAAGTCATTGGGTCTCAGAGGTCGTTCAATTGCGCATGCGCATAAAATCCCTACAGCACGCGGTGGTGTCGAGGGTAAGAACGTCTCCATCTTTTATCTCCGCAATAATACATTCGGAAAAGTTGTTACGTACTTGTATTTATTTAAGTTACACTTAAGTTGTCTTACCTAACATATGGGACAAGCTGAAGGGTATATTTGAATAAAAACTCGCTCTGTCGATTAACCTAGCAGGCTACGTGTAAAGCGCTCTGCGTTTTGCTCAATCAATACTGGCATAATTATATTCAAAACACTGGATTTTGTAGTTAGTTCAGGGACTATAACTTCAATTCACGTTTATAGAAAAGCAAAAGTGTCAGTATGTATCCAGGGCCTAACTTTTTGCCACACCTGTGTGCGCACGAGGCTGCATGCGTGTGCGTAGTTCTAAATGGTCCTGTCGTCTGCTGTTCAATTTTGTCTGATGTTTGCTACATTCAGGAAGTGTACTTTCTTAGAACAGATAAAATAAAAAGGGAGTTCATATATTTGACTGCTTGTATTCATTGACGAAAATGTAGCCATGTACAGTAATATTGAAAATTGAGGATGCAACGTATCGAATTGAGTTTGAAACCAAGAAGATCTTGACAGCCCTTAGTAACGAATCAAGTTCCCTTTCGCGTCTTCTTGCGCTTAAATATTTCAATTGGCAAGGCTTAAACTTTCGTGGCAATGCAGCACTGGCCCGTCAACTGTCCCGAGTGTCGTTCATGTTCACACAACATTGCATTGCTAGAATTCATAAAAATATTACCGGCCGATTGGCCCTCCACATTCATTAAACCTTATGTTTCAGTCATCCTGCTTGAGATATACCCATCTGTAGTTCTAATCAAACACACCTGAACCAAATATTTAAGTTCTCTGGGTTTACTTGAAAATGACAGGTGTATTGTAGCAGATTTTGAGCTAAACTCTGCAGGAAGTAAGATATCCAGGAGCAGGATTGACTACCATATCGTCCTATACACACAAACTCATAATAGTCAAAATAATCAAACACTAATAGTGTATATTATTTCACCTCGCAGTGAAACCAAGCGAAGAATGAATCGAGCCTTCACTCAGACTTTGATGAGGCCCAATCTCCCCCTGAGGAGACCAGCGACTGGACCGAGTTCACTGAATCCTAGAGGACCAGCACCAGCAATTCAGGAGCTCGCTCAAGAACATCTGCTAGCGAGTGACATTCTAGATGGTATTGGTTAAATGTTTTTGAGTATTAGACATGCATGTCATTGACTTTTGAAACATACAATCTAGACCATTTTCTGTTTCTGCTTCTTTAGATCCTAAAAGTGATGCTGTCAGAAAGGAGAATGTGATTTCTGCAAGAAACAGTCACAATGTATGTATATGATGTCTCTCTCTCTATATATATATATATATATATATATATATATATATATATATATATATATATATATATATATATATATATATATATAATCTTTTCAAGTTTTTTATTTTTTTTATATAAAGTTAAACACTATTCTTATGCGGACATTGGTTGTATATGTAGATATATTTGTAATTTTCCTCTTGAGGGTTTAACAAGAGATGAGACAGAATGGATATTTTTCTGCAGTAGTATTAATATATAAAGTGTTTAATTTTTCCACAGTGTGGAGATTTGTCTCCCCCACAGACAGCAGGGTCCATGGTGGGCCCACTGGTAAAGTTGTGCAATTACTGCAGTCACCAGGGTAGGTTACTTTGCTTGATTTCAGTGTTCAACTTGCTTGCTTTTATTTGGTTGGTATAACTAGCATTATAAAATTGATAGCACAGACTCTTGAATTCATGATAAAATAGCCAACATGAACAAATTTTTTTGTCATTGACTCAGTCACTCTGTACAAACATCTATACATTCTTAAATTAGGATACATTTACTTGTGAAGGAAAATGACTTAAAATATTTATCATTTGTTCAAAATGATGCTTGAAACAAGAAATATCTGTCAGTGGGTTAAGAAGAGAAAAAACTTTTGTTAAACTCATTGACAGATTTTTTTTTTTTTTTTCTTGTTTAAAGTATGAACTCACTTAACTCTTTTCCCCGCTAGTGTTTTTAAAAACAAGTTGCCAGCCACCATCAGCATGTTTGATCATTTTCACAAAAGTTTCATGGCCCCCAGAATATTTTCTTGTATGAATATCTGAATATGCAATATATCAAAAGAAAGAACCGTGCCTCTGCTTTTAAACAAAAAAAAACCCTTTCTATTCTAGCTTCATGTGTTCCTTTTTTTTTATCAATAATTGAATGTGGGCAAGTTTCATTTAAAAAAAAAAAAAAAGCATCATTTTGAACAAATGAGCGTTTTGAGACTGTATGGATTGGATTCAGAACGATGATCAAAACGTAGATGGAGTAGATCGAGTCCATCAACACCCTCAGTACTCTTTCAGAAGTAATAGTGCCCCCTACCGTATAACAGTGAAAACATGGAAAGTCGGAAATTTACGTCAATGGTGGGGAAACATTGTCACAAATGACACAAATTTCCATCAATGGTGGGGAAAGTTAATTTTGATAAATTATTCAGAAAACACTTAATATCACTTTAAGGATTTTTAGATATTAGTAAAGGAAAACAAGACTGAAACACTAAGAATACTTTTTGCAGTCTGTGGGCTGCTATACGCTAGCCGTCCGCCATATTAGAACGGTCAGAGCCGGCCCATGAACGTTCAAAAGCAAGTTGACTAAGCTTCTGCAACGAGTTAGACTCATGTATGAATCTATATCTGCAATACACTTCAACAGATGATTTTGCTAAACTAACACAATACAAGATGAAGGCGTCAGCTAACATGAGATTAAAAAGTTACAATAGTAAAAACCTGTAATATTAAGTTAATACATCTAAAAACACAAACCAGCACATTCTCACCTGTGAAAGGTTATACCATTTCTTTGGGAATTTAAATTTTGGTGGTTTCACAACCAGAAGCTGTGGAATGTTGTGGCATAATTGATTCTTAATGTGAGTGATGCCATGTTTGACCGTTCCAAGATGGCAGGTGCGCCGATGTGTCTCGAGCGGTTGAATGTGGCATCTACATGTACATATCTATGGTCCTGCCCACTGATAGTTGTGCAAACATGTCTTGGCTGGCTTTGCTCAGCAGAATGAGTAGGTAATTTACTAGTGATATTTCTTGTACCCTATTTAGGAAACTTCAGATGCACTCGTTGTAAAAAAACTTGCTACTGTTCCGTAGCTTGTCAGACTCAGGATTGGAAAGCTCATCGACATGTCTGCAAACCTAGTATCCCAGAAGTTACCAGGTACTAGCAGGTGTTCTCTGTTATTTGCGTGTTGGTTTTGAAGCACTGTGTGTGTGTATTTAAAAAAAAAAAAAAAAAAAAAAATATATATATATGTTTTTTTGGAAATCAGTGAGAAAATTAAGGAATCTACAGCTATGCCTTCTGGAAGTGGACTTGGTGGCCTTCAAGCTAAGGTATTTTATTGGTTGCTATAGTCACTTGCAATAGTTAGTTATTCCATCTAATTCAGAGAATTTTTACAGGAGATCTGTGTTGACCTAAAGCCAAAGAGAATCTATCGACGTGATTTGCGCAAGAACGTTGTTTCCAAAGGAGCTGAGATACAGGTACTTTTCTTTAGGCCTATATTGCTTTATGCTCTATAGACTCTCTGCCTCACAGAGCATCTTTTTTCAGGGTACAGTGATCGACCTGAGGAACCCTGGGATGTTCTCCATCCACCAGCAGTCAATCGAGATGGAGTCCCTGAAAAACATCACTTCAGAGCTCCAGAGGGCCTATAGCACTTCATTTGCTCCTGAATACAAGCCTGATATTGGGGAGCTCTGTGCTGTTAAATTTTCACTTGATCGGGTGAATTACATTTAATTAAATTTGTCCAAGAACCATAGCGATTTGATGAAATATGCATTGTTTAAATCAGTGTAGTGCGTAACAGATCAAGTATGTTTCATCTTAAAACATTGACTGTAGTGAGTGTTGTGCTCAGTTTGGTCTTTTTCACGCTGATTTAGAACTGGTATCGAGCTGAGGTTCAGTCAGTTGATGTGGCCCACAAAACTGCTAGTGTATTTTACATCGACTTTGGGAACGAGGAGAATGTTACACTTGACAACATAAGGCCTCTCTCTGACAACATCGATGCTGCACCACCATTTGTGAGTTACATCTCCATTACATAATGTGGTGTTAATTATAGTATTAATTCATTATTGTTATTGTTGATTCCATATATTTTGAGTGAATGTTGAATCGGTTCATTGAAATGTATAGTTCATATAAAGGAACTGCCAAATAAAAGGCATATTAAAATGTTTACAATTTTCCTGATGTTTCTTATAATTTGATATTTCAGTCAAGCTGCTGTGAAATTTTTTTTTATACTGCTCAGCTCTTGTTAAATTACTTAGGGTTCCAGCAGTAGTCATTTTGTCATGCTTTTTCCAAAGCTGCTTTGTTTTCACAGGCTTTGCAGTGTTGTATTGCTGGGGTAAAGCCTGTGACAGGAAGTTGGACAGGCGAATGCTCTATTGCTGTTAGGCAGTTAATTACTGGAAAGAGCCTCACTTTCACAGTGTTGGACATCATGAATGATGGAGCTCTGCTTGCTGTAGATGTTCCTCTTAGCACGCTTGGTATGGCATGCATGGTTCTTTGGAGAGCTTTGTCTGAAGTGAACAAGATGTTCAGTGTAAATTTTTTGCTACAGGTAAATACATGAGCACTTTCCTGGTGGACCAGGGCTATGCTAAAAAGGAGGATGTTGCTGTCAAACCACAACCTGAACACAGCATCAGTAAATTTGTTTTCTTCTTCCATAAAATGATTCACTCAATTTTTTTTTTTTTTTCACCCTGGTCTATTCACATTTTGTGCTTTTAGATTCATTGCTGACGGCATCCTTTGAGAACTTCAAGCGCTTGTCTGGAGGAAAGAATGAGAACTCTGAAGCCAGGCCTCCAGAGCCGTTGACTCAAGGAGTGGGTGACACATTCACTGCAGTGGTCACCCACCTCCAGTCTCCCTCCGAGATCCTCTGTCAGAAGCTTGAAAATGCCAGTGAGCTTTCTGCAACTCCATTTTAAAACACAATTTTACCTTAACAAAACATTTATTACATGATCATTGGTGCATACACTACCATTCATGTTTTGGGTCGGTAAGGTTTTTTTAAAATATCTTTTTGAAAATGATCTTATGCTCACCAAAATTGCATTTATTTGATCAAAAACAGTAATATTGTTAAATGTTATTACAATTTAAAATCTTATTTTTAAATAAGTTTTACTTGGATTTTCAATGTAGCATGATCCTTCAGAAATCATTCTAATATGCTTATTTGGTGCTAAAGAAATATTTCATTATCAGTGTTGAAAACGACTGTGCTGCTTAATATTTTTACTTTTTTTTTTTTTTTTTTTTTTTTTTTTTTTTTTTTTTTTTCTTCCAGGATTCTCTGAATAGTTTAAAAGTTCATGATAAATGTCTTTAGTGTCTCTTTTGATCAATTTAATGCATCCTTGCCGAATAAAGTCTTACTGACCCTAAACTTTTGAATGGTAGTGTACAGTATGTGGAAAGAATTTTTTGCTTTGCTGCTGCAATGTTTTAGCGTCATCCGTTGTCATTTTCTGCTTTTTTACTGCACTTTCAGTAGGTGGAGTGTATGATGTAATCTTTATGTATTCAGGTGTAATCCAGCAGTTGCAGGTGAATTTAAGGGAGCACTGCTCAAACACTCTGGCCTGTGAGAACTTCAGACCTGCACCAGGAACTGTCTGCTGCTCACTGTTTTCTGGTCAGACCAGTGGTTTTTTTTTTTTTTTTTAATTTTTATTTTTTTCCTCTTCCTTTTTGATTTAATGTGAAAATGTCTAGAGTGTACCTTTCCATTGGTGAATAGGACTGGGGGCTGTTGAACTGTAATAATTACAAAAAAATGCACCTTAAAAGTGGTATTTTCTGAAGCTATCTCCTCATTACAGAGGACAACCAGTGGTATAGAGCTAAAGTCCTGGCATATTCCTCTGAAGATCGTGTGTGTGTCGGATACATAGACTTTGGAAACTCTGAGGAAATTGAGTTAAATCGCCTACGACCAATCAACAAGGAGCTGTTGGCTTTGGCAACACAAGCAATCCCCTGTTCTCTGGCAGGTACAGTGCAATGATTCATTCACTGAGCATCTGTAAGTGCAATTGTGAGCATACATGCAAATCTATATGCTGAGCCAGAGATTTCCAGCAAGGTTAATTTTTTGATTAACATCTTCATATTGCTTCAGGTATAAAGTCTTTAACAGGCGACTGGTCAGAGGAGGCCATTTTGATGCTGAAACGTATGGTCTGCAACCGCTTTATTCGGGTTAAGATTCTGGGTAAGAAGAACGGTAGGGCTCTGGTGTCCATGATCGACGAGTCCAGTGACCCTCAGGCCAATGTCGCTGAGTTGTTGGCTAACATGGGTTATGCTGCCATTGAAAGTTTGGAGACAGAGAAGAATGAACCAGCTCAGGCATCCTTCCCTGAAATGCCCCGTGAGTAAAGAATTGTATTGAATTTTATGTGCCATTTCTATATATATATATATATATATATATATATATATATATATATATATATATATATATATATATATATATATATATATATATATATATATATATATATATATATATATATATATAATTATTTTATTTATTTATTTTTTTTTTTATAAAAAAGGATAGTTTTTCAATATCTTAATTTTACCCAAGCCCTCAGTCTGCCTGTTGAGAAAATGGAGTGGACTTGTGCTGAACTTCCTTTTGATGGCCAAAAGGTGGAGTTGGTGATCAGTACTCTGAAGAGCCTGGAAGAATTCTACTGTTACAACTACAGTAGCGGTGCGACTGTCCATCAATATTATTCTTTCTACACTGTGGCTCATGTTTGTAATGAAGTGTCTTATTTCTGTCTGGCAGATTCACATATCCTGACGGAGCTGTCCTATGAGCTCAAAAGGCATTGTGAATTGGACAGAGCTCCCTTTACACCAACTGTGGGTGAAGCATGTTGTGCTCTCTTCACAGGTGATACTGACTCATCCTTCAGAACAAACAATTTAATATATTTTTAAAATTCAATTTATTCCTGGGATTCCTTCAGTGTCACATGATCCATCAGAAATCATTCTTATATGCTGATTTGGTGCTCAAGAAATATCTTATCAATGTTAAACAGTTGTGCTTGTTAGTGTTTTAGTAGAAACTATTTTTTTCAGGGTTCTTTGATTTTTATAGAAAGTTAAATAAAAGCATTTATTTGAAATGGAAATCTTGTGTAACAATGTTAGTCTTAGTCACTTTTAGATCAGTTTAATGCATCCTTGCTTAAATAAAAGGATTAATAAACTTTTAAATTGTAATGTACATATTCAATTTTCAATGTTTTTGCTTCCTGTTTGCAGGAGATGCCCAGTGGTACAGGGCCATGGTATTAGAAGTGTGTGGAGAGGGTAAGGCTAGAGTTTATTTTGTGGACTATGGGAACTCCTGTGAGGTGGAGGCAGCACATCTGAAGGCCATCACCCAGAGCCTGCTCAAACTGCCTTTCCAAGCGATTCGCTGCTGGCTTGCAGGTTTGCCTTCTCGTGTGTGTGTGTGGATTATTCAAAATTTGTTTTTATGATTACAAGCCTAGGATATTTTCCACTCATTGACTACAATAACTGCATGTTTTCTGAATATGCAAGTTTATATTCTGTATACACCATTGTAAAAGCATTGTACAACAATCACTGTGTGCAGGAGTAGAACCAGTGGAGGGTCAGTGGAGTAAAGAGGCAATGCACAAGTTTCAGACTCTTTGTGCCAGTCAGCCATTGAGTGGCAAAGTGCTGTCCATCACCGAGAAGGGATATGGGGTGGAGCTGGAGAGCGCTGGACAAAGCATTGCTGCTGTGCTAATTTCTGAGCGTCTGGCTAGACATAGTGGACAGGTGAAACAGCCTCCACTGCAGTCAGCTAAACCCTCCAATCAGATTGAGGATCTGCCCACTCTAAAACCCATTGATCAGAATCGACCTGTTGAAGAGCCTTTGAAAGTAAACAAAAATGTAGCTGCCAGTGCCCCAGAAGATTCAACCATATCAAGTAAGTTAGCGCAACTGATGTTAAAACCTTTTAAATATGGCTTTATATTTTTGTAATTGCTAGTACTAGTAATATGCAGGTATTTTATTTTATTTTTTTATTGTTCTTGTGCATAATTAAATGTTCACTGTCATCTAGGTGGTTCTTTTCATTTGAACTGGAAGACGTTGGAGCTGCCTTGCAGTGACACATTCCAACCAAGGGTGGCAGCAGTGATCAGCCCTAGTCTCTTTTACATAATGAATCCTGGACAAGGTGTGCACTCGAAGTGTACCATTTAAAGCATAAAGTTTAGCTAGAACAAATATTGTCATGGTTATATTATAACCATGGTTATACCATTTAGAATGATGGTTCTTTACATTGTTGAATTGGTCCCCTCTAGTGAATGTAGAGGGTCTGAAGGCTGTTATGACTGATGTTGCGAAGTACTGCAGCAAACAGCCAATCCCCAATCAGTGCCACCCTTTACCAGGAGCTGCCTGCTGCGCACAGTTCTCAGGTCAGTTTGACCTTCACCCCCGTGGCTTACTCTTGCTGGGTTAAATAGATGGAATCACATGTGCAGTGTTATTAAATATGGTGAATTTCTGCAAATAAGCAGCACTATTATTTTATAATATACACTACCTTTCATCATTAGTCATTAGTTTTTTTTTTTTTAAAGAAATTAAGTTTTATTTAACCAGGAGTCTGTTTCAATTTAAATGCTGTTCTTTTAAACTTTATCAAAGAACCCTGAAGAAATATTAAGCAGCACAATGTTTTCAATTTTGATATGCAACCCTCTACAATGCAAGTAAATCACTCGTATATGCGACTAAATCTTCACTCTGGGCGACTAAATATCTATCATTAGCCATTGGCTAATAAAATCTTAGATTTTACTCGCCTGTGTGTGTTAGAGGCTAAGTATAAGTTTAGCATGCATACGCTAACACACTCTGAGCGATTGTGTTTCGCTCTCCGTCAAGTGATCTGTACTGTTTTTAATTCAGATTCAACTCAGTGGATGCGCAGAGTATTTGACGTACCGTAAACTCTAGTGTGAACACGCACGACTCGCCGCCGCTTTGCTGAGAGCGCTGTCTCACACTCATACACACACACACACACACACACACACACACACACACACACAACACAGCAATCTCATTGGCTGGCGCTCATCTATTACAGTCCCTGTTTTGATTTCAGCAAATCAGTTTGAGTGAACGCTGACAACGTGATTCATATTCATGAACCCAGCCAGCAGCTCCTCAATCCTTAGTGCGTTTGTTGTTGTTGTTGTTGTCGTTGTTGTTGTCCGTCGTCGTCGTTGTTGTTGTGAACCGATCTGATACCAACAATTCTGAGTATCTACCGATACCAGTGCAGTTTTGTTTAAAAATTCAATGTAGAATTTCTATACCTCAGTGCGTTGAACTGATAATCACTCTTTTGTGTTAAACACAATCTGCTAAATACAACTTCATTATAAAGAAAAACAAATAATTAAATATATAAATCACAATCTGACAAAAATACTACTATAAACTAGATAGTGGATAAACTAGATTAGTGGATAATTCAGCAGCAAAAGTTACTCTAGAAAAATCATGAGTGCACAAATTGTATAAAATCTAAACATTTAGTGTAAAAAAAAAAAAAAAAAAAAAAATGTAGTGGGGAACAAGTAAAAGTGAATAAGTGTAGCACTAAATCTGGTAAAATGTTACACATTGTAAAATTCATTCATAAAAAAAGTAAATATATTTATAGAAATAGGGCCTATATACTAAGACATTAAAAGACATTATTTTAAATGTATAGCTCAGCTTTTTAATGAGACACCAACATTATAGATAGGGCAGAGCAAGAAAGGCTATTAATAATCTTTCATTGCGCAAAAGTATTATAATATGAAAGGCTCCAATACAGAGCGGCGCAAAGCGTTTATGCGCATCCCATGCGCAGGATGATGTGCTGGAAGCAACATGGAGTCACAGCGCACAGAAAAGGGAAGAGATATCGATGAGTAGTATATCTATCTATGCAATATTTTATTGAGTTTTTTTTTTTTTTTTAAACAGTTTAGAATTTCAGTTACCGTGCGTGTGAACAATACAATCCTCTAGTCCAGTGTTGTGATCTAACACACACAACCGGTAGAAAGTAACACGATTTAGAAACCACAATAAACTACAGCAAGATAGTCATTTTATGCAAAACCATAGAGCGTTATCTACGGATCAAGCATAATAACAGGAACATTGAATCATCTTGGAGAGAGTTTTATTGTGTTGACTGTCGTAACCGAACACAACACGCAGTTTGAATGCAGGAGAATGACTGACAGAGGGAGGGAAGCATTCACGTGAACTTGATTTAATGACTTAAATATTCTTCTGTACCTCACACTATGGAATGGCTTCAGAACACTTATTATAGTACATGAAGCGTTGATGATGCTTTTATAATGTTGGTTTTTTTTATTTATTTTTTTAAAATAAAACCTTTTGTGAGGCACTGGGGCTTAATAACACCGAATAGTATACACACAGTATCGGATTTGGATTGGTCCTGTCTGACCGATACCCGATCTGGCAAATAATGGCGGGATCGGAGCGGATACCGATGCGGAGTATCGGATCGGTGCATCTACTTACTATTAATATCATCATCATCATCATCATCATCATCATCAATAATTATTATTATTATTATTATTATTATTATTATCATTATTATTATCATTAATATTAATTAGTATATTAGTATTAATAATAATCTTTTGTTTTTTTTTTTGTTTTTTTTTTGTTTTTTTTAAACAAACACTGAGCACCACCAGTCCTAAGTTTAGTTAAAATGACAAATGCGTTCATACATGGTTACATGATTAAGTTTTAGTTCTAATTACTAAAGTTCTATCATTAAATAGTGCTTGATAATCATATCATAATATAATGCTTGATTGGGTGGAATTATTAGTGCTGTCAAACGATCAATTGCGATTAATCCCCTCCAAAATAAAAGTTCATGTTTACACTGTGTATTATATATAAATACACTCATGTGTATATAAGAAATATTTGCATACATGTACACATTTAAGAAAAATGTTTGTTTTTATATATATATATATATATATATATATATATATATATATATATACACACACACACACACACACACACACACACACACACACACACACACACACACACACACACACATATATATCAGAGGTCAAAGGAGAATGGGCCGACTGATTCAAGCTGATAGAAGAGCAACTTTGACTGAAATAACCACTCGTTACAACCGAGGTATGCAGCAAAGCATTTGTGAAGCCACAACACGCACAACCTTGAGGCGGATGGGCTACAACAGCAGAAGACCCCACCGGGTACCACTCATCTACACTACAAATAGGAAAAAGAGGCTACAATTTGCACGAGCTCACCAAAATTGGACAGTTGAAGACTGGAAAAATGTTGCCTGGTCTGATGAGTCTCGATTTCTGTTGAGACATTCAGATGGTAGAGTCAGAATTTGGCGTAAACAGAATGAGAACATGGATCCATCATGCCTTGTTACCACTGTGCAGGCTGGTGGTGGTGGTGTAATGGTGTGGGGGATGTTTTCTTGGCACACTTTAGGCCCCTTAGTGCCAATTGGGCATGGTTTAAATGCCACGGCCTACCTGAGCATTGTTTCTGACCATGTCCATCCCTTTATGACCACCATGTACCCATCCTCTGATGGCTACTTCCAGCAGGATAATGCACCATGTCACAAAGCTCGAATCATTTCAAATTGGTTTCTTGAACATGACAATGAGTTCAGTGTACTAAAATGGCCCCCACAGTCACCAGATCTCAACCCAATAGAGCATCTTTGGGATGTGGTGGAACGGGAGCTTCGTGCCCTGGATGTGCATCCCACAAATCTCCATCAACTGCAAGATGCTATCCTATCAATATGGGCCAACATTTCTAAAGAATGCTTTCAGCACCTTGTTGAATCAATGCCACGTAGAATTAAGGCAGTTCTGAAGGCGAAAGGGGGTCAAACACAGTATTAGTATGGTGTTCCTAATAATCCTTTAGGTGAGTGTGTATGTATGTGTGTGTGTGTGTGTGTGTGTATGTATGTGTGTGTGTGTGTGTGTGTATGTATATGTGTGTATGTATATGTGTGTGTATATGTGTGTGTATATGTGTGTGTATATGTGTGTGTATATGTGTGTGTATATGTGTGTGTATATGTGTGTGTATATGTGTGTGTATATGTGTGTGTATATGTGTGTGTGTATATGTAATAAATATACACAGTAAACACACATACAGCTCTGGAAAATCTTAATTTTTTCCAGAGCTGTATAATGTACACAACTTTCATTTTGTATGCGATTTAATCGTTTGACAGCACTTTTTTTTTTTTTTTTTTTTAATTTATTTTAGTGCTGTCAAACGATTAATCGTGTTTTTTTTTTTTTTTTTTTTTTTTTTTAAACCTCAATCAATCGTATATCAGTCTGGCGAGTAAGTTTAAAAAAAAATGTACTAGCCAATGGCGGTTCTATTGCCAAGGTGTGTGTAGAGGGTTAAGAAATGTTTCTTGAGCACCTAATCAGTATTAGAATGATTTCTGAAGACTGGAATAATGGCTGCTGAAAATGCAGATTTGCCAGCACAGGAATAAATTACATTTTAAAATATATTAAAAAAGAAACATTATTTTAAATTGTAGTAATATTTCACATTATTAATTTTTTTTAAATCAAATACAGACTTGGTGAGCATAAGAGACTTATTTCAAAAACATTAAAAAACTTTCCCACTTCAAACTTTTGAACTGTAGCATATATGCAACATGTTGTTAGTTAATGTGGGCGGTTCATTTTAGTTTAATGCACTCAGGAAATTCCAATGGCTGTGCACATTTATTCATGTTAATAGAATCAAACAATGTTTTGTTTTATTTTAAGGATTTGTGAAAAATATATTGGAGTTAGAAAACTTTAACATGCAAGCGCTTGTAATGAAACATTCAAAATGGCTATTTAAAAAGTATCAGGTGAGGATTCATTGGTGGAATTCCTAGCTAAGCCAGTAATTCAAGGTCTGTCTAAAAAAAGACACACCTGTAGTGGAACTCGCAGCTTTTAAACTACAGCTGTAAAAGTGTGTGTGCGTGCAACAATCCCCTGTATAAGTGATTGTTAAAATATTTTTTCAATACATCACATTCTACGTAATGTCTGTTATTTTTGAGTTGTTGCTGTGTGGCTTTGAGTTTCATGATGCTGTGTGATGTGGTTGTGCTACTAATATCCCCTTGATGTGTTTTCTTAAACCAGTCAAAATAACTCTCGTCATTCAGGTGACAAAAACTGGTACAGAGCGGTTGTGTTGGAGGTAACGACCAAGCATGCGCATGTAATTTACGCCGATTATGGGAACATGGAGACCATCCCTGTCTCCAGTATCCTTCCCATCACCAAAGAACTTCTCCAGCATCCATTCCAGATCGTCAGGTGTGCACTGGCAGGTAAGACTTTCACTCGTCTAAATTTGCACCAATCATTGCTAATGTTAAAGCCCTTGTAAAGCTGGGCTCGGACTACAGGAGTTTTTAAATCCTAACCAGTTATGAAATCTGATTGCATCACGCACAAGGACAATCGTGGCGCATCGCACACTACAAGATATTAAAATGATCATGTCATATCACGTGATCTCATGCGGAAGCAGATGTTAGCAAAATGAATATTGTCTGTTCTTCAGGGAGAACTGGAGGAGAGATTTTTAACTGCCACTTTTAATATGCTAACTAACGTTAGCGCCAAGGGCTAAAATGTTTACCATTGCATGGCAGCACTGTTAGCTTATAGTGCTAGCAGCTTTCTACACTCAGCTGGTAGGCTTGAAACGATTTCTCCCCAGCTGCTCTTGTCCATACGGTTGTAGTGCATTTTCGAAGACGTGTTGTTGGCACTCTTCCACAAGCCCGTCCTCCATCTCCACTGTCCAATGGACCTGTACAGTTTTTCATGGTCGCGGTTTCAAAACAATTTTTTTTTTTTTTTTTTTTTGCTCGCTCATTCAGCTCAGTCTCCTTGTAGAGGTTTAGAGGTTTTTTTTTTTTTCTTTTCTCCCCTCAGGTTTTTGGGAGGGGGAAATTGGCCTAAAACTCCTGTAGTCTGAGCCAGGCTTAAGTCGCAGGACCGATTTAGATTTCTTCGAACATTGTCGAGCCATGATTGTGGGCCTGTTTGTTTGCACAGGTAAAGAGCACTTTCCTACAGTGTGGCCCACTGAAGTTTTGGAACTCTTTGGGATTCAGTTGAGTGGGGGTGTCCTGGCAACTCTGCAGGGCTTTGATGGAACCTCCAACCTGCTAACTCTTACCCAGCAGTCAGGTCAAGCTGACAGAGACATTAATTCCATCATCCTTGGAGCTCTGCAGGAAGGACAGAGCAAGGCTAACTTAAAGAAGCCTGCTATTGTCATTGAGGAGAAAAATCAGAAGCAGACAAAAACTGTCAGCTCAAACAAGGCCGCAGATCAAACTCAGTCTGCAGATATTGAGAAACCTGACCTAAAAGATCAAGCCCCGCCTTTAAGTGCCAGCTACAGGCTTGAACCAGGTGAGGAATTAAACATTGAGCAGAATTCATGTCGGCAAGAGGACTAAGTATTAATGTAGGTGTTTACTGGGCTTGCACAAGAATTTGTCCAGGATATTTAGCAATGAAATTCTGGTGCACAGGTGCTGTTCCACCTGGTGTTCTCAGCTGTAACTCAAAGGTGTTATTTAAAAGGAGCCTTGTCATCATATCCAGGGAAGCAGTTGTCAAACATTTATGTCTGATTTCAGAAAACATGCCCAAAAGGATGACTACAGTGGAATGCACTGAGACACAAGACATTACAAGCTCAAAGGGCAGCAGTGGTGGGTATTATTGGCGTTTCTGAGACAACTTGCAAAGGATTGTAAAAATATCGACTTTGTAATCCCTAAATGCCAATTCACACTGCACCGACTCTGAGACACTTCGTTGGGTTTTGTCGGATCAGTGTGTTACCTGTCGGCCTCTGTTGGTGTTGGTCGGCACTTGTCGGGTCATGGGATATCTGAGAAGTGACGTACTGTAATTCTGGTAATTGTCCATGTTGATCGGTGTCTGTCAGTGCATTGTGAATTGGCCTTAACAGTCATGGCACATGGCCAAATGCTGATTTCTGTTTAAGGGGTAATCTGTCTGTAATCATAGAAGCTTTAAAACACAAATATACTAATTAACTAAACTAGAAAAAAAATTGAAATTTGTCTTTCTAGCTCCCAAACCATGCTGCTGTCTTGAGCTGAAGCAAAAGGTTGGGAAAGCTGCAAACACAAGTCATGATTCTTTTGGAAAGCTAATGCGTAGTTTACACATACATATGGTTAATTTCATTGATTTATTTTAATTATTTTCCCCTACAGATTGACCATATTGAGAAATTGATTCTGCTCCTCATCAAACAAGTTGGTGGAACCAAATAGTAACTTGAGATCCTCAGTGTCAAGTAGCTTTTATCTTTAGAGAGGTGTGAATATTTTATTTTTGTTTTATTGAACTAATATTGTTGCTATTGTTTTATTATAGCCTATATAATGTTTGTGCTTTTATTTCTTGAGCCAAGAGAGAATGTAACTAATCGTGAATAATGCAGCATTGCCATTGTTTTCCAGTTCCACATGGTCAGTTTGTTTTTCTATGGCCAGTTTTGTTCTTTCAATGTGCCAGTTTGATTAAAGTACTTAAGTTTGTTTGAAGCCATTTGTTTTTTCTTTATAGAGTACTGTGTGTAAAATGAAACATAACACAGATTTATTATCGTTTACACCTCTAAACTAGTGTGAATGTCTGACTTCAAGATATTAGAGACATACAGCCTGTCACCATTCACATAACTGAATAGGAAAAGATGTTTTGAAGGTGAATGAGAGTCTTGTCACTCGCAAGAAAGATGAACCTGTTTGAAACAACACGAGAATTTTTAATTGTGGGATGAACAATTACTTGCCTGTTCCTTATTTACTTAATTCGAGACATATCGGTGACACTTTTTAATAACTTTGTCTCGAGAGCATTTTGGTCTTGGCTTGATAAGAGGTCTGTAGAGTGATTTGAATTGAAGTCATTACGGAAGTAGATGAGCAGAGCACCCTCTCCTGTTCAACACGACCTGAGTCTACGAGTTACAGCACTAGAGAAACTGACACTTCAGTGGCTTCGGTGAGAACAGGACGGCAGAGGTGAGACGTACTCATGAATAGGAACTGTGTTTTTCCACTTTTCTGTCTTTTAAAATAAATGTTTGAATATTTCATTGAGCTAAACTCTGTTATTCCGAGGCTTTAAGCTCAAAATGGGCGGTGCTAGAAATTTAAACGATTGAGTGTGATTTTTAGGATCTTGAACTGTCTCGCAGGGTATTACTGTATTTTCATGGATCGTGTCAATGGGACCGTTTAACTGAGCGTCATTTTGTTACATGCAATGAGAAATTAATGTGTATTAGGAAGTTTTTGCCCGATTAATTTTACCTGCATTAAATCGACCTTATTACCAAAATTTATAGGAAAAAATAGGGTTTCTTTTTTCTTGGAAAAAATTGACAATGGAATGAAGTTTTTAAATATTTTTGAAATTGAGGGAATGCATTTTGCGACAGTCAGAATACAAAAGTAAATAAGCGGCAAAGAACAATGTTGTGGGTTTTATTAGACTTTACGCACGTAATAGGCTAATTTAAAATATGCTTAATATTAAATAAATAGATTAAGAGTAAACAATGGATAATGCAAATCAACTGCAATTCTCTGGTGGCTGCGTGCGTGACGTCATTGCACAGAAGAATCTTTCCCTTGTTAAAGAACTATCGTTAATGATGCTTCTAGATAACATCATTTCAGCAATTTCTCATATCATAAAACGGAATTTACATAATTCTAAATGTCTTAAAATAAAGTTTGCTCATGTTTTCAAAATGGATTGTCACAAATGAATTTAAGTAAGGACTACCATAACTCAGCAGGAGGCATTTAAATGCCCTGTCCTTCCATCCTCAGCCTCTCTTCTCATTTACTGTCACTTCCCTGATTATAGGACCCAATGCACTAAGCTCAAGTCATTTGCTCCCAGTGCATAGGGATCAAGCAGCTGCAAACACCGGTGTCTCGTCCATTAACAAGCATTGCACTTTAAGCTCTGCAATGTCAAATAAATATTTAGCATGTTTTCAAATATCATACAACTGTATGAAAGCTAATGTAGTTTCCAACTCAAACGGATATTGATTTGGTTAAAGTCACCATAAAATCAAAATTAACATTCCTTTTTTTTTTTTTGAGATATTGCAGTATTTTTTTAAATAAATGATTTATCCATTTAATAAAGGATTTATACTTCACTGCACTGGTGGGACAACCTGTCACTCACATGACATCACAGCAATAGCAAACCACAACCATCCAATCAATTCCCATTGGACAACTTCAAGTCACCTATATTTTTTTTTTTCTTCAAGAAACTGCTTCACTCGGATGTATATGTCACAATAGGGAAGAAAAGACGATCACAACTTCCATTTCATGCCGACTTTAAGTAGTTTTCAGAGGATTTTAGGATGATTCAGTTTACAGACACTGTGGATGGCTATGCGTGAAACTGTAGAATGTTTTAAGGTTTGATTTTTGGTTGTGGTCTAGGAAGACACGACTATAGTTATTAGTTAGGCCAGTGGTTTTCAAACTGGGGTCTGCATCTTTTCGCATTCATTTTTTTTGTAAAAATTGTATAGGGTCGCGAACGACCCGAGGTGTGTAACAGCGAAAGAATATTTTTTTTTTCTGCACAACAATAATTGAATCTTTGATGACTAAGTACAATTCACCTTTATTCCACAAGTCTGATCCACAATGATGAAGTGGCATTTCACTCATAGTTACTGCAGGCAGAAAACAAAAGAATAGGAAGAATCGTCGTGATTTACTGCAGAGCAAGTACTGAATGCAATCAAATATTAGTGCCACTGATGGTGGATCTGGTGAAGAAGCTGTCAGTGATCAAAATGAACATGACGAAAATGATAGTTTTGAGAGTATGTTTTAGATGCTGAATATGAGCCAGATGCTGAATGCACTGGGAAATGAGCTCTGACGAGGACAGTGATGATGGTATAAAACATCTGCTCAAACTGAACCCTTCCAAGCTCCAAAAGCGAACAAAATATGCTTTCTTTTATTTTTCTGTAATTGTTACTCTAATATCAAGAGAGTTTTATATTATCGTCAGGTAGAGATCCATCCGTGTTAGATATAGATCCAGGTCACTAAAGACCAGAATATGTAATAATTATTGGCGAAACATTCATGCATTTAAGGGTTAAAAATGTGAACAATATAAAATAAGATTTAAATAAAATATAAATGCAAATTTATTAAATAAGAAAATGATTTAAATAATAATAAATGTATTAGAAAATATAACTGCCTTTTAAATTTTTGCATGGAGGTTCCTTGAGCGAGGATGGTCATATTTGGGGGGGGTTTGCATCTAAAAGTTTGGGTTAGGAATTGTTCGAAGATAAAGTAGGAAATAATTAAAGTGAAAGCTTAGACCAGTGAGGAATGTATGAAATTGAGAAAATAAAGAGGAATTAGGAGAGAAGAACCAGTACTGGGTTGATCTGGCCCTAGACGGCTCCACTTGTTACACAGACCAAGACGGGTTGTTAGTCAAGGTTATCGTATGGCAGGATTGTGAGGTGCTCTTAGAATCCAGATGATTATCAGCCTTAAAGAAGGTTCTTTTAAATGGCACCTGAACAAGCGTTGTCTTCCTGCTGTTCATTCACGGGCAGGAAATGCACCTTATCAGGGTAAGATTTTATCAGATTCCCTTCGACAACTATAGTCCGATTTTCTAAAGTCTGAGAAAGAGTGCTGTGTGACTGAATTGTCCATAAATCTTTCTCTCAGTTTGCTGGATTTGATAGATTTTATCTTCAAGAATGTCAGGTGGCATTCCTAACGTTTCCTCTCTGGAGTGGTGCTCTGTGGGTATCTTCAGAAGTCCAACCGCGAGTGAGACGATCAAAGAGTGGCTTCACGGGTCCGAACTGCCTCAATAGTCACTTCATTTCATTCCAAAACTGATAACCACTCTGCCTTTTAAACTGCTCTTAACACCTGGAACCTGACCAATCAGATACAACAGTGCAGACATAACACACACACATTTTGCTTGTGCTCTTTAAATGTCTCTCAAACACATTTGAAGAAAAGATTCCACTGAATGCACACCATGATTGTCATCTTGGACGTAGATCTGAGCATATAGACTTGAAATACTGTTATCTGCCTTTTTTCAACCACAAAGACTACGTTTGGGAAGGTTTGTAAACTGCAATTAGCTGTGATATGTGTGAGGGTAGGTGTCTTTAAGTGTGTGTGTTAGATGTGTCTCTGCTGAGGCAGTTTCTACCTAAAAAAACAAATATCGTTCAAAAGTTTGGAGTCTGTATGATTTTTAAATGTTTTTGAGAGAAGTTTCTTATGCTCACCAAGGCTGCATTTATTTGGTCAAAAATACAGTAAAACTAATATTGTGCAATATTATTCAAAATAACTTTTCTATTTGAAAATATAATTTATTCTTGTGATAGCAAATTTTCAGCAGCCATTTCTACAGTCTTCAGTCACATGATCCTTTAGAAATCAGTCTAATATGCTGATTTGGTGCTCAAGAAGCATTATTTTTAAGAATTTTGAATACCGTTGTGCAGTTTAATATTTTTGTGGAAATCATTATACATTTTTAGTGTTCTTTGATGAATAGAAAGTTCAAAAGAACAGCATTTATTTGAATCAGAACTATTTTGTAATTTTATAAATGCCATTACTGTCACTTTTGATCAATTTAATGCATCCTTGCTGAATAATAGTATTAAATTACTACTTTAAAAAAAACAAGCAATGTCATCCTGTGGTTAATGCATAATTCATTTGGAAATTAGTAGCTAATTCTAGTAGTCTGAACATGAGCCAGTTCTTTTATTTTACAGTGTTGGTTTTGAATGATTGTTGGCTTGACTTTGATTGCAGAGCAGAACAGGTTGGCATTGAGACTGAATCCAGTGACTCGTGGCGGTGAATAATTCTCCTGTCTGGTGCAGCCAGCTGGCATTTGTCAACATGTTTAATTTAATAATAAAGTTGGGCTCTTAAAGATGTGAACTTTGACCTTAAGCTCTGGGAATGTGGCACAGGAGTATTTTGTGGCTGCAGGGGGACTTAATCTGAGATGAACAGTATCATGCTGTTTTCTCCACACATCACTGGGCTCTCCCTCCACTTTTCTCAAAACACAGACGGGTAAATGATTAGTCTGATGTGACGACAGTTTGACTAGCTTAGATTTGAGCTTGCCTGTGATCAGGGGGACTACTAGGAACATTGTTTGGGGCCCAGTAATGCCTAGTCATTGGGCTCAGGGGAGAGGTAGCCCACCCATAAATATTTTGTCATGGGTCTCTTGAATTGTAGTGCAGCCCTTGACTGCTGTCAGTCATTTTATGATGCATAAGGGTACAGACTCTCTTTGCAGGCTTCATGCTACCTGAGTCCCCCAGCCATTAGTTGGTTGGGTTTGATCTCAAAATAGCCCTCAGCCTGGCTTTCCCATTCCATGTTCCTAGCTTGTCCAACCAGTGCCCCTGAGGGTCAATAAAAATTGCTGGCCCACTAACCTCAAGCCCACCAACTCATGAGTGAAATTCCAAGAAATCTTTCTCTCCCAAATTTGTTTTCCCAGATAGTCTCTCTCACAGCTGCCTTTTCTTTGTTACAATTCTCAAAGCCTTTTTTCTGTACAGTTACTCAGTAGTTGGCCTGTTCAAAGACTTCCTGTTAGGCTCCCTTTTAATTGAATCTTTTTGTTCACATTTCAGGACGCAAATGCAATGCAAAATGTCCTCTAGAAGTCGGCTGAATCTCCTTCTCATGCTCCTGTCTGGCCAAGGTAAGAGGAAGTATTTTATTTATTTATTTATTTTATTATTTATTTTATTTTATTTTTGTTATGTTATGTTATGATGTTATTTTTATTTTTATTTATTTATTTTAATTAATTTTTATTTTAAAAAAAAATTATTGTTGTATTTATATTTGCAAAGTGCAGAGATTTGAATATTTTTGTTGACTTGAATTTAGATGCATATCTTAATCTTTCATTGTGCAACTCAACTTTAGAATAGTGTGATTCTTAGTAACTTGAAATGTTTATCTTAAAAGAATAATTAATTATAGCCCTCAACTAGGAGTTTCAGCCAGATGTTTATTACTCAACAAGTGTGTTAACTTTTACAGCATTTACCCCGGCCAGCAATAGGTTTTTATCGGACTAAGAGATCCAAAGCTGTTCAAAATATTTACTTTACATTATTGTTATATTTTATTGTCTGTCCTACTGAGGCCTCCATTAAATTCCTCTATTTGTTGGAGTGTGGAGTTCTGAATTGAGATATCTACCCATGTGTTCCTCAAATATTTTCCCATTACATTCCTGGATATATGCCATAAATCTGAGGAGGGATTTAGTCCTTCAGACCGTTCAAATCAGGCGATAAACTGTCTCTCGGTTCTACAGTCTGTCAGAGGGGATCACCGCAGGGTTTGAGGGGAGATTCACCATGACCTAGTAAAAGTTGACTTGTTCAGAGCCATACATCACTGATGTTGGTCGTCTATCATATGAAAATAACTAGCTCTGACGTCCCCTTTCCACTATTGCCAGCCCTTTCTTCTTTAGATGTAAAACTGCATACTCTTGCATATTCAAACAAAATCATAAAGCTTCATGGTTCACCACACATGAGCTTGATAAGCTTTACGTTTACAGTTTGAATCATCACAGATTAAATCATTTATTGAACCTGTCACAGTGTAATGTAGGTTTTGTAAAGAGGCTGTAAGTGTAGTTATAAACTACAAAACTGAACTAGGTGTTAAACTGTATGGCTATTATTTTCATTTATTTTTATTTATTTATTTACAAAGGTTCTGAGGTATCATTTTGCTCTTTTGGAATTCTTGTGAGAATTACAGTGATTCAGAATGACCCAGATCTGTATTCATCTCCACCATGGAATTAAACCATTAATATTTTGTGGCTTCATAATTTTTCCCCTGAAGCCCCCAGCCCCTCATCTCCCCGGGGGGTCCTGCAGGTTTCTTAGGCCGAGGTCTGTTACCATGGCGAAGTGCTGAGAGCAGCCCTCTGCATGATAGCAGGAGTGTTAGGAGACAAATGCACATGATTAAAGTGTGTGATTCTCAAGCGCACTCCACTCCACAGGAGCGTTACACAGGATCTTCACTGCCCTGGGCTGTTCACATGGCCCCTGCCTCTCAATCAGCGATTGTATGCATGAGAGAGCACGTCGCTCTAAACCCTGCTCACTCGAGCGGGAAACATGGGCCAGGACAGCCTGACCATTCTCTTCACGTCCAGTGGGCGTTGCTGGAATGCTGATCGTTCTGAATTATTCCCCTCTGAAGGATGTTTAGCGAGTTCCATACGGAGCTGTCTCTTGGGGGCAGGGGTCAGATCAGCTATCTAGGAGCCGTGCTCAAATGACTCATTTGTGTAACCTGCTGTTGACTTTGACAGTGCCTGAGGGAGTACCTGGGTCAGTATCATCAAATACATGTCCAGGTCACATTTCACCTGAAAATGTTTTTATGCAATATATTGTAGTTGGATTATTTTCAGGACAATAGAGTGGTGCAGGTATGATGTCAGAACCTGGAAGACTAATTCACCGCTGGTTCCTTCAAGATTTTCCTGTGGGGTTTTTCAATTTATGAGTAAAATAAGGTCTGTGGTAAACATAACTTGATGATACTTTGTCATTTTGTTCTACAAAGTGAATTACACACACCCATACCGAAAATGTGAATTTTGAAGCAGTTGTTTATTTTTGAAAATGTATGTTTTTAATAAGTAACTAGTGTGTTCAGTTTACGTTGTAAAACAAAACGTCAAAGTATTGTAAAGTTACATTTACCACAGACTTTATTTTACTCATGAATTGATAAAACCCCATAGGAAAATCTTGAAGGAACCAGCGGTGAATTAAGGCCCGTTCACACCAAGAACGATAACTATAAAGATAACGATAAAGATATACAGTGCATCCGGAAAGTATTCACAGCGCTTCACTTTTTCCACATTTTGTTATGTTACAGCCTTATTCCAAAATGGATTAAATTCATTATTTTCCTCAAAATTCTACAAACAATACCCCGTAATGACAACAATCTTTGCAAATTTATTAAAATTAAAAAACGAAAAAAATCACATGTGCATAAGTATTCACAGCCTTTGCCATGACACTCAAAATTGAGCTCAGGTGCATCCTGTTTCCACTGATCATCCTTGAGATGTTTCTACAACTTGGAGTTCACCTGTGGTAAATTCAGTTAATTGGACATGATTTGGAAAGGCACACACTTGTCTATATAAGGTCCCACAGTTAACAGTGCATGTCAGAGCACAAACCAAGCCATGAAGTCCAAGGAATTGTCTGTAGACCTCGAGACAGGATTGTATCGAGGCACAGATCTGGGGAAGGGTACAGAAAAATTTCTGCAGCATTGAAGGTCCCAATGAGCACAGTGGCCTCCATAAATGGAAGAAGTTTGGAACTACCAGGACTCTTCCTAGAGCTGTCGGCCCGGCCAATCTGAGCGATCGGGGGAGAAGGGCCTTAGTCAGGGAGGTGACCAAGAACCCGATGGCCACTCTGACAGAGCTCCAGCGTTTCTCTGTGGAGAGAGCGCTCTGGACCTCAGACTGGGACGAAGGTTCATCTTCCAACAGGACAACGACCCTAAGCACACAGCCCAAATAACAAAGGAGTGGGTATGGGACAACTCTGTGAATGTCTTTGAGTGGCCCAGCCAGAGCCCAGACTTGAACCCGATTGATCATCTCTGGAGAGATCTGAAAACGGCTGTGCACCGACGCTCCCCATCCAACCTGATGGAGCTTAAGAGGTCCTGCAAAGAAGAATGGGAGAAACTGTCCAAAAATAGGTGTGCCAAGCTTGTAGCATCATACGGCTGTAATTGGTGCCAAAGGTGCTTCAACAAAGTATTGAGCAAAGGCTGTGAATACTTAAGTGCATGTGGTTTGTTTGTTTTTTTTTAATAAATTTGCAAAGATTTCAAACAAACTTCTTTCACATTGTCATTATGGGGTATTGTTTGTAGAATTTTGAGGAAAATAATGAATTGAATCCATTTTGGAATAAGGCTGTAACATAACAAAATGTGGAAAAAGTGAAGCGCTGTGAATACTTTCCGGATGCACTGTAGTTCTAAAAATCGTTCTCAATATTAAAGAGTATCAGAGTTCACACCATAACTATAATGATAACGGCACAGATAAACAATATCGTTGGAATCACTTTCAGAATGATTTTATACAGCTGATGAACAATAAAAACAGCCAATCAGAATCCATTTTTCCTGGCATATTCATTACTGCCATCCATCCATCCATCCATCCATCCAAAGTGTGATTCTCGTAACACTTTTTAACTATTTCAGTAACATTTTTAAAAATAAATAAAATTAAGCATAAATAATCAAATTAGACATTTAAGTATTATATCTTAACATTTTTTGACAATAAGATTTTTTTGTTGCATTACATTTACAAGTTTTGGGGTGGTGCTTAATTGTTTTAAAATAGCTTTAAAAATCGTAAAAATAGATTTGTTTTGTTTTTTAACTATATCTTCTTTCTTTTGATTTTTGGGTGAAAAATGACTTGACAGGTTTTATTAGTTTACAAGCTTTCATTTTAAAATTCTATTTTAAAAATAATTTCTATATTTAAAGTAGAAATGTAAAAAATAATTCTAAATTCAGTTTAAAATGTTCTGTCTTGCCTATTTACTACTAACTACAGTATCTCTTTCTTTATAGTTTGGTCCATTCTCTCTGTGCATGAGATGCAAACAGATCTTGAAACCATTATGAAAATCAACGTTGCTGGAGAAAGTGAGTGTTAACTTTTTTTCTTTCTCACTCAGGAAATCAGGTGACAACTCAAACATTTCCAAAGCAGCACTATATAGTGCAGAGGAACAACACTATTCAAAGAAAAGAACTCATGCCTGTATAAAGAACCACTGATCTAATGCCAACGTGTGTCCATATAAATGTGTAAGGGAGTCAAAAACCTGTGTTTACTTGTTAAGAGAGGGTTTAGTTTCATATTAAATGTTTGAAAGAATGGCTCCACAATGACACAGAAAGCCTGTGAGAGTTTGTGTATTTACTTAGCTGTAGTTTGGGGCTAAAATTGCCCTCAGAAGTTAGCTAAATCCTGTCTTTAGAAATTATAAGTAGCATAAAAACAATACAAGTCTATGTTATGTATACATTTGTATAGCTAGGTAAATGTGTTTGTGTGCTGTGGCAGACAGAGGCATCCCGTCTCTGTCTAATCACCTTCTTTATGACAGGCGGCGGGTTCTAACATGACAGCTACATGGATTATAATTTAGCCGGTTGACTAGCACAAACTTGCTGTAATGTGTTTGTTTATCTCTGCTAGAACATGCCACAGGTGACCTTTGAGCTCCTTAAATGTGTCAAATATAGGCCAGTCTTTATGTGAACGTGTTGCTGTTTTGCATTACAGCTGTTTTTTTTAAATGCGTCATTAGGTTAATCAGTCTTGTCTTTTGCGCACTAATTCATTAGTGACCATTGAGTAGCTAAAGATGTAATCCGGATGGTAAGCTTTGTGTTTTTTTTCTGTGTGTGGTCAGTGATGCAGTGCTCTGCAGCGATGGATGTTCTGTTTGTGATGGACAGCTCCTACAGCGTTGGGAAAGGAGGATTCGAACGATCCCGGCACTACATTTTGAAGCTGTGTGAGGCTCTCGATGTCAGCCCAGACAAGGTCAGATTACATAAAATCAGTGTAAGATTAAAAGAAAAAACACCCCAAAAAAAGTAATTATTTACCCACTCCTATGTCATTTCAATCCATTATGCTATAATTTTACAATGCAGCTCTTGACATAATGAAAGTTATTTGTGATCAGGGGTATTCAAGGATAAAAACAATTTTTAAGTGCACATTTAAAAAATAATGTGTTGACATTGTTGATGACAAAATGGCTTTTATTATCCCATATGCAGTAACCAATTGTGACCAGGCAAGATTATCAGTGAATAATGACTAATTATAGTGAACAGTAGGTCTATTTTTGTCACATAAAGATATCGTGTGACTTCAGAAGAAGACTTGAAGGAATATAGCATACAAATCATATAAACTGTGCTTATGGTGCTTATGTTGTTTATGGCATATGGTCGTTTTGGCAGCTGACAGCTGTTGTCACTACAAAAAAAAAGCAGCATACAGGATTGTAATGACATGATATGGAAGCTTGTTTCCACAATGGAATAAAAAATTTGCAACTTTTTATCTCACAATTTAGATTTTTTTCCCTCGCGGTTTCGAGTTCATATCTCACAATTCTGAGGGGGGAAAAAGTCATAATTGTGGGATATAAACTCGCAATTGTAAGAAAAAAGTCAGAATTGTGCAGTTTATATTTCTCAGAATTGCGAGATTTAAACTCGCAATTGCGGGAAAAGTCAATGGTCAGCTGACTTTCTCAAAATCGCAAGTTTTTATCTTACAATTATGAGATATACAGTATATGAGATATAAACTCGCAATTGCGAGTTATAAAGTCAAAGTTGTGATATTCGCAAAAAAAAAAAAAAAAAAGTCCCCCTGGCGGAAACAACTTCCATAACATTAGGGTGATAATAGAATTTCATTATTGGGTGAATTATTTTTTTAATTCTTGCATGCCTGTTTCTCAAATTCTGGCATCATTATGTTGAATAATTTTGTTGGTTTCCTCTTCATGTTTATGGTGTTTAAACTGCATTCTCTGTTTTGGGCAGGTGAAAGTTGGCGTGGTTCAGTTTGGTTCCACGCCCAAACTGGAAATCAGTCTAGACTCCTGCAAGAGCAAGGAGGAGCTGAAGAAAAAGATAAAGAAAATCCACTATAGGTACAGAGATGAGTGTTATTGTGTGTCTATCAGGGCTCAGCACTTCCTGTGGAGGATGAGAAATGTTTTGTCGACACAGACTTGTGTTTACATTACACTCTCAACATGTGTGTGCATGTGTGTCCGAGTGTGCTGTGTCATGATGGACTTGATGAGGTTGAATTAATGGTTTTTGTGGTGAAGGGTGTGCAGGGTTCTATAATGACTAGTAGCTGAATTACACTGAGCACACAGCTGGCCTAAACCTCATCACACAGTCAGGACATACCACATCTCCCTCAACAAGCTGTGAAATTACCGTTTCAGATTCCTACTCCATGAACATATCACCGTCTGTCTAGCTGAACAACTGTGAGCAAAGATGATGGGGAGAAGCCCAGCTGTGCACATGCCTGTGTCTCCACTGACACTTAGTCAATATCCCTGTAGGATGGAGGAGATCATGTATTTCAGCACTGCATAAAGGAGCATTGTCAGTAGTTGACAGTGAAAAATATAGCTGTTATAGTGTAGTTTAGAAAGTTACTCATGAAACTGTATTTTAATTATTCTTACCTCATTCTAATTTCTGTAATGTGGAATAATGATATATAATATATAAATCTTATGTATAATACTTTTTATTTAATTGTTGTAATTGTAATTTAAAAATATTTATATTGTTTGTTTTACTGCCTTTATGCTGGTTTAAAAATAACAAAAACTATTACAAGAATTATAGTAATGAGAATCACTTAAAAATATTGAGAATTACGTACAGTATATATACCTACATGTATAGGTGGTTTACATTTTTAATAATAGTATATATTTAATAAGTATATATATATTTATATATATAGGGTCATGGGCGGCCAGGGCTCATTGATGCACGTGGGGAGCGAAGGCCGTGTGGTCCGATCGAACAGACGAGCTACTGTAGCTCAGATTGCAAAAGAAGTTAATGGTGGTTCTGATAGAAAGGTGTCAGAATACACAGTGCATCGCAGTTTGTTGTGTATGGAGCTGCATAGCCGCAGACCAGTCAGGGTGCCCATGCTGACCCCTGTTGACCGCTGAAAGCGGCAACAGTGGGCATGTGAGCATCAGAACTGGACCACGGAGCAATGGAAGGAGGAGGCCTGGTCTGATGAATCGCGTTTTCTTTTACATCACGTGGATGGCCGGGTGCGTGTGCGTCGCTTACCTGGAGAACACATGGCACCAGGATGCACTATGGAAAGAAGGCAGGCCGGCGGAGGCAGTGTGATGCTTTGGGCAATGTTCTGCTGGGAAACCTTGGGTCCTGCCATCCATGTGGATGTTACTTTGACACGTACCATCTACCTAAGCATTGTTGCAGACCGTGGCCTCTTTCAGCAGGATAATGCGCCCTGCCACAAAGAAAAAATGGTTCAGGAATGGTTTGAGGAGCACAACAACGAGTTTGAGGTGTTGACTTGGCCTCCAAATTCCCCAGATCTCAATCCAATCGAGCATCTGTGGGATGTGCTGAACAAACAAGTCCGATCCATGGAGGCCCCACCTCGCAGCTTACAGGACTTAAAGGATCTGCTGCTAACATCTTGGTGCCAGATACCACAGCACACCTTCAGGGGTCTAGTGGAGTCCTGCCTCGACGGGTCAGGGCTGTTTTGGCAGCAAAAGGGGGACCAACACAATATTAGTCATAATGTTATGCTTGATCGGTGTATATATACTTTTGATAATAATGTTACAATAAAAAATATAATTTAATTACATAAATATATTTTCAGTATAACAGTTTATGACAATTTCTGACAAAAAATTCAGAGAAAATCTGACCTTATGTATAAGATCACTTTGATTGGTGACCTTGAAATAGTGCATAATCTTAAATATTTCTTCAGTTTACATCATCATTTTCCATTAATCTAGAATAGAATAGATTTTGAACCCTAAATTTTCAGTGTGCTGCTCCAGACTTTTGGACCCCCATTCTATGTCAGAAAAAAGTGATATTATCATTCTTTTGTTGTGATTTGTTTGCTATTCCTACATCAGTTTCTTAATCAACTGACCAGTTAACCATTAACTCCAATTTATGTATCAAGTGTTAATTTATGAAGTATCAACTCAAAGATAAATATGTAGTCTGCGTGAACCTGTGAGTGCTGTAACTAGTTTAGGTTTCATCATGCAGGGTTCTTTAAGGACGCAGTGGACTGAAGGAAACTAAAGGCTTCTGTGTTATCCTAAGACTTCTGAGGGGCCGCTGTAGTTAAATTAATGAGATAAGAGCAGAGGCAGTCAAGGAAAACTTGCTGCCAGACTGTCCTCTTCGTTGTGCTGTGTGATGTTGACTGTGCTGCTCTGGGTATCTGATTTACTGTTCTCCACAGTAAAGACTGGAGTATCATGTCACAGTAGTTCACTTTGATAGTCTAAACTCTCAGTTTTATGTCTTAAAAATGTGAAATGTTTAAAGTAAGTCTGTCTCTTTCTCTCGTTCAGAGGTGGAAGCACACAGACAGGTCTGGCTCTGAAGTTCGTTCTGAGGAAGGGGTTTTCCGGCAGACGCAATTCCACAGTGCCACGCGTCGTCATCCTCTTATCTGACGGAAAGTCCCAGGGGGCAGTGCAGCTGGCTGCCTCGGAGCTCAAGCTGTCTGGAATGGCTCTGTTTGCCGTGGGGATCCGTTACCCAAGGTAACACATAACTGCACTGACTACACATTTACTACACACTACACAACTACACATTTGCACTGACTTCAGTCATGGAATAAAACCTTCACATCTCTAATTACCCGTTTCAACAAAACCTGTCAGGAACATTTCCAGGTAATATTCCACCCCCCCCCCCCCCCCCCAAAAAAAAATGCTTAAAGGAAATGAAGCATATTTTTAGGACCAAAAAGTCCTAAATATTTTTCAATTGTGACATTATTTTCATTACTGTTAAGCTTTTTCTTACCATATTTTAATTGACTGTAATGCAAAAATTGGACTAGAGTATCTCATTTTAATTTTAATGCAAAAAAAGACTATTAAGATTAATATTAGTGCTGTCAAATCGATTAATCGCAATTGATCACATCTAACATGAAAGTCTGTAAATATATAATATATGTGTGTGTGTATTTGTGTACAGTTGTGCTCAAAATGATTCATACCCTTGGTAAATATGACTAAAGAAGGCTGTACAAATAAATCTGTGTTGTTAATCCTTTTGATCTTTTGTTTTAAAAATTTATAAAAATCTAACCTCTCATTGGAGAATAAGAATTTTAAATGGGGGGAAAATCTCATTATGAAATAAATGTTTTTATCTAATACACATTGCTCACAATTAATCATAACCTTTTATTTACAAACCCGATTCCAAAAAAGTTGGGACACTGTACAAATTGTGAATAGAAACAGAATGCAATGATGTGGAAGTTTCAAATTTTTTAATATTTTATTCAGAATACAACATAGATGACATATCAAATGTTTAAATTGAGAAAATGTATCATTTTAAGGGAAAAATAAGTTGATTTTAAGTTTCATGGCATCAACACATCTCAAAAAAGTTGGGACAAGGCCATGTTTACCACTGTGTGGCATCCCCTCTTCTTTTTATAACAGTCTGCAAACGTCTGGGGACTGAGGAGACAAGTTGCTCAAGTTTAGGAATAGGAATGTTGTCCCATTCTTGTCTAATACAGGCTTCTAGTTGCTCAACTGTCTTAGGTCTTCTTTGTCGCATCTTCCTCTTTATGATGCGCCAAATGTTTTCTATGGGTGATAGATCTGGACTGCAGGCTAGCCATTTCAGTACCCGGATCCTTCTTCTACGCAGCCATGATGTTGTAATTGATGCAGTATGTGGTCTGGCATTGTCATGTTGGAAAATGCAAGGTCTTCCCTGAAAGAGACGACGTCTGGATGGGAGCATATGTTGTTCTAGAACTTGGATATACCTTTCAGCATTGATGGTGCCTTTCCAGATGTGTAAGCTGCCCATGCCACACGCACTCATGCAACCCCATACCATCAGAGATGCAGGCTTCTGAACTGAGTGCTGATGACAACTTGGGTTGTCCTTGTCCTCTTTAGTCCGGATGACACGGCGTCCCAGTTTTCCAAAAAGAACTTCAAATTTTGATTCGTCTGACCACAGAACAGTTTTCCACTTTGCCACAGTCCATCTTAAATGAGCCTTGGCCCAGAGAAAACGCCTGCGCTTCTGGATCATATTTAGATATGGCTTCTTTTTTGACCTATAGAGCTTTAGTCGGCAACGGCGAATGGCACGGTGGATTGTGTTCACCGACAATGTTTTCTGGAAGTATTCCTGAGCCCATGTTGTGATTTTTCCATTACAGTAGCATTCCTGTATGTGATGCAGTGCCGTCTAAGGGCCCGAAGATCACGGGCATCCAGTATGGTTTTCCGGCCTTGACCCTTACACACAGAGATTGTTCCAGATTCTCTGAATCTTTGGATGATATTATGCACTGTAGATGATGATAACTTCAAACTCTTTGCAATTTTTCTCTGAG
This sequence comes from Coreius guichenoti, assembly GCA_039654105.1. Lineage (NCBI taxonomy): Eukaryota > Metazoa > Chordata > Actinopteri > Cypriniformes > Gobionidae > Coreius > Coreius guichenoti. The sequence goes on along the minus strand of CM077187.1, from coordinate 25,167,883 downwards.
AAACTCCTTTCTGATATTGCTCCACTATTTTTCGCCGCAGCATTGGGGGAATTGGTGATCCTCTGCCCATCTTGACTTCTGAGAGACACTGCCACTCTGAGAGGCTCTTTTTATACCCAATCATGTTGCCAGTTGACCTAATAAGTTGCAAATTGGTCCTCCAGCTGTTCCTTATATGTACATTTAACTTTTCCGGCCTCTTATTGCTACCTGTCCCAACTTTTTTGGAATGTGTAGCTCTCATGAAATCTAAAATGAGCCAATATTTGGCATGACATTTCAAAATGTCTCACTTTCAACATTTGATGTTATCTATATTCTATTGTGAATAAAATATAAGTTTATGAGATTTGTAAATTATTGCATTCTTTTTTTATTCACAATTTGTACAGTGTCCCAACTTTTTTGGAATCGGGTTTGTAATACTTTTTGCAACCTCCTTTTCCCAACAGCTCTGAGTCTTGTTCTATAATGCCTGATGAGTTTGGAGAGCACCTGACAAGAGATCAGAGACCATTCCTCCATACAGAATCTCTCCAGATCCTTCAGATTCCCAGATCCATGTTGGTGCTTCTTCTCTTCAGTTCACCCCACTCATCTTCTATAGTGTTCAGGCAGGGAACTGGGATGGCCATGGCAGAAGCTTGGTTTTGTACTCAGTGACTAATTTTTGTTTTGATTTTATAAGTGCTGATTTTATTAGTGCAATGTGTATTTATTAGTGAACACAAAATGAAGCTTCTGCCATGACCATCCCAGTTCCCTGACCTGAACCCTATAGAAAATGAGTGGGGTGAACTGAAGAGAAGCACCACCAACATGGATCTGGGAATCTAAAGGATCTGGAGAGATTCTGTATGGAGGAATGGTCTCTGATCTCTTGTCAGGTGTTCTCCAAAACTCATCAGGCATTATAGAAGAAGACTCAGAGCTGTTATCTTGGGAAAAGGAGGTTGCAAAAAGTATTGAATAAAAGGGTATGATTAATTGTGAGCAATGTGTATTAAAGAAAAACATTTATTTCATAATGAGATTTCCCCCCCATTTAAATTTTTTATTCTCAAATGAAAGGTTAGATTTTTGTAAATTTTAAAAATAAAAGATCAAAAGGATTAACAACGCAGATTTATTTTCACAGCCTTCTTTAGTCATATTTACCAAGGGTATGAATAATTTTGAGCGCAACTGTAAATATATCGCAATTCATCTAATTAATATAGAATTATGTATATAATTAATTTTTGTTTCTGTATTTTGGAAAATAACGATATATAATTATGTATATTGTTTTTAATGTATTAATTACTTTTATTCAAATTGTATTTATTAATTATTATTATTATTATATTAATTTAATTGTAATAATTGTAATTTAAAAGTCTTTATATATTACTATATATTACTATATAACTATTATTTGTTGTACTGCCTTCATTTTATGCTGATTAAAAAACAACCACCACAAAACACAACACAAAATAAAACAAAAAAATTAATTACTCTAATCAGAATCAATATTAAAAATATTGTGAATTACAAAACAAAAAACTCCAGATGTATTATGGTAATGAGGATTTTTGGGCAAAAATGTGCTGACTTTGCATGAAAATAATGTCACAAAAAACACAGCTGGTCTTCATTTTCTTTATGCAAAATATATTTTTTTTTTTAAATTTTGGGTCAAATGTTTTATCGCTTTATATTTACCTTGTGTCCTTGGTAATACTTGTGTCAGTAACACTGTACAGTATTGCATCAGAGAGTAATATTGTGATACTTTAATATATACCATGGTGCTGAGAGATTACCATAATGATGTACCATTGTATTTACTGTGCATGGTACTTCAAGGTATGGTGAAGAATAATATAGGAATTACATAATTTTTTTTGTAAGAAATTACAAAAAATGATAATACCATGGTACTTTTCTGTGCTTTTCTGTTAGTGATTGTTTTGAAACATTTTGCAGGGACAGGTGCGGGCATATTTGAAATGTTTTCAGCTCTATTAGTCAGTGAACTGATGTGCTGACAGCTCTCAGACACAGTGCCACACTAACAGGTGTGTTATTGCACACTAAAAGGCTGCTGACAGCATGGATGTGTGTTGTTACTGTTGGTTAGGCTGCAGATAGCATAATTTCTGTATTCTCTCTTTATATTGAGGCTTTATGGGAGCTTCCCAACAGGTGCAGGAGGAAGAGAGAATCTCAGTGGATAAACTCACCTTAACGGCCATATCTAACAGCTGGGAGTCTAACAGTATTGTGTTTGGGTGGATTACTGTGACGTTTGGATGAATGAAACCCCTCAAAGCTCTTGCAGCACCATATGCTCTGCCAGCTCAAAATGTATCGGCAGAAATTTACTGCACCATATGTTCTGTAATATAAATCTGGAATTGACTGTGTGACCTACATTAATTCTTTTTTCAGCAAGGAGGCATTAAATTAATCAAAGGTGACAGTAAATACATTTATAATGTTACAAAAGATTTCTAAAAAAAATGGTTTCCACAAAAAATATGAAGCAGCACAACTGTTTTCAACATGTTTCTTGAGCACCAAATCAGCATATTAGAATGATTTCTGAAGGATCATGTGACACGGAAGATGCTGAAAATTCAGCTTTGCCATCACAGAAATAAATTATATTTATACATTTATAAATTATATTTAACACATTCAAATAGTTATTTTAAATTATAATAATATTTCACAATATTAGTGTTTTACTGTATTTTTTTTTTCTTTTAATTAAAAAAAGTGAGAGCCTAAGAGACTTCTTTCCACAACATAAAAAAACGACCCCAAACTTTTAAAAAGCAGTGTATCATCATGTTTTTTTATTTTTATTAAATATGTCATAAATGTCCCTACTGCCTGGCAGATATCATTAAAAAAGATATGGTCAGAAAACATAGCCAAGACAAATGTGTTTTTTTGTATGGAGCTTTACAGAAAATTGTCTTTCTCTCGTAAGGTGGGATGAGCTCCGTGAATTGGCGAGCAGCCCTTCGGATGCTCACGTGTTCTTCGCGGAGCACTTCAGTGATGCTGTTAATGGATTATTCACCAGCCTCACCACCTCCTCCGTCTGCACTGCCGTGCCTTCAGGTAAAAAAACTCACCTGTGACTCAATCAACAGCACCATTTGGGTTTATGAGCAGCGAGTGACGTTTCCTACACTGATATCTGCAGGGTGTAAGGTGGAGTCTTACCCGTGTGTGCAGAAAACCCTGGAGACGGTGAAAGAGCTTCAGGGGAACTTCATGTGCTGGAAAGGGTCCAAGGGATACTCACCATACACATCCCTCTGCCCTCATTACAGGTAAATGACATGGATTGAACCGCATGGGTCTTGAGATGCTTTTGATTCTCACTATGTTTATTCCATGAGATGGTGAAAACCATCCGTCTGACACATGTAGAATGGACAGTCAAAATTACCTTAATGTATATTGACTCTCTTTCTCGCCATTATACACCAGCATGGATCATTAGTTACAGAGATGCCTCAGGTCTGAACTTATGTTTGTATTGTATCATATTGTGTTTTTCATCTTTTGAAACTTTGCAGGCTCATATTCATGGTCTGAGGTGAAACATAAAGGAGATCTTTAACAGAAATGTATGAAATGAAACTGGTTTCACATTGTCTAACAGAAAACTTGGGGGAAAAAAATAATTTGAAAAAAAAAAAAAAAAAAAAAAAAAAAAAAAAAAAAAAATATATATATATATATATATATATATATATATATATATATATATATATATATATATATATATATATAATACACACATACACACACACACACATTAATAATAATAAAAATAATTATTATTATTCATTTTAAGGGTTTCATGGCCTGAGGTGAAACATAAAGCAGTTCATTAACAGAAATGTGAAACTGGTTTCACATTGTCTTACAGAAACCTTGACCCAAAAATAATATATGCTTTAGTAATAATAATAATAAAGTTTATTATTATTATTAATAATCATTTTGAGGTTTAATGGCTTTAATGGCCTGAGGTGAAACATAAAGATTATAATAACAATAATAATAATAAACTTTTTTATTATCATTATTATTATTATTCATTTTGAGGTTTAATGGCCTGAGGTGAAATAGTTCAGAGATGTGTGGAGTGAAACTGGATTCACATTATTTTACAGGTATAACAAAGTTTACAGGCAGCACCCCGCTGTCTGTCATAGAACTATCTGTCCAGGTAAGACCTAAAAATCAGAATACTTAATGAATATTTAATTCCATAATCATCAGAATTTGATTAATTCCCTCTGCCTTCAGACCCCTGTGACTCTCAGCCCTGTCAGAACGGGGGGACGTGTATATCTGAGGGACTGGAGAAATACCGCTGCGAGTGTCCCACAGGCTACGGCAGTGACCCCAATTGTGGTAAGTTCACATTCATGTGCCTCTCTTCCCACACTCCCCAGCATCTAATGAGCTGTCCCTGTCTCACATTCACTGCGAGCTGTGTGTGTTTTGTTTTGGTGGGTTTGGTTGGATTGTGTGCGTGTGTGGGAGTAGTCACAAACAGCTCATGGTTTCACGTTACACTGGGGGTCAACTTTCGGGGCTAGGTCATGGTTGACTGAAATATACCTCAGAGGTCTTATGTCCTTCAGATGAAAGAGACACTAATTATGGCTGTTTACACCTGGTATTAAGATGCGTTTTTGGTCGATGGGATCACAAGTAGACGAGGGAGACACATACTCTGTTTTACTCTGTCTCTTTTGTCAACTTTCAACTTCACTTTCCATCTCCAAATGCTTCTAAAGTCAGAAACCTTATTGCAAATGTGTTGCCTTGTGGTGTAAAATGCAACCATCAAATTAATGTATTAAAACAATTTGTTGGCATTACTGATACACATACAATAATGCCAACGCATCAATACACACAACAAAACAATGACAATAAATAAATTAAAAAATGTTATTGCCAAAGCATCAACATACTGTTATGCTCTCCGTTTCAAAATTAGTCTAGGGGATTGAGGGAAAACGTAACAAGACAAAAGGAGAAACCACATGGAGCTTCTCATTCCCAGTCCCAGCACTAAAGAACACCATCAACCACTGAAAGCTACTGCAAGTTTGATTTATTGTATGAAGAAAATCAAAAGATGAACACAAAATGGCTTCAGGAGGGGGCATAGCCAAAATAACAAACAAAACAGTGTCTAACTCAATTTGAAATCTAACTTACCTAACCACCGAAAGAAAACAAAAAGAAATAAAGACAATAGCATTTCCTTAACTCCCTAGCTTATACCAAAAACAGGGGAAAAAGAATTAGCAAAGAAAATGGCACCCTCCTCCCTACAAACTACTATTAAATTTAACAAAAAAAAAGCCAATAAAAGACTGTGACGTGAGTTAACAACATTGAGGGTTGGAATTAACACTTTAGACAAGAGCACAACAACAGTACTCACTGGACTTCATCACATATTTCAGTATTTACACTAACTATCAGTTAGTGAACAACAAAACAACAATTGTCTGGGGCTGCAGAGAAGGTCCATGTGGAGAAAGAAGTGTCTCTATCTCATTCCTCTCCCTCTCTGTGCTTCCTTGATGGCTTTTATAGCTGGTTTTCTCACCAAGAGCCAATGAATGAAGCACTAGCTGGCTATCAGCAAACGAGTATCAGGTCCCAGCAATCAGCTCCTATTAGGGCAACAGCACAGAAGAGAAGAAAAAGAAAACACAACATAAAGAAAACAAAACAAAACACATAACTGCCCCAAATCAGTACAAAACTGTCATAGGACATAACAATACACAACAAAAGCAGTGACTAAAAAAAAAGATTAATAATAATTATAAAATAATAATATTATTGTAATAATAATATTTTTATTTTTATTAATATTATTATTATTGTTTTACAAATTGTTAAAAATACAAATACATTTAAAAATAAGGTAAAATAATATCTTAGAGACATTTTTTGATACATTTGTCTGCATTACATGTGGTTGCTGTTGCCAACAGCTGTAAAATGACCAACCACATTTGTTTTTTTAATTTGATATATTATTTAGGGTGAAATAAATCTGAAATTAATAATATCTATATATGAATAATGTATATGAATAATAGTGCCATAATTAAACATTAGCAAAAACATTACAGAAATTAGTGTAGAATGAGTGTAGAGTTAGTTCTGACCACACACGTATACATGGATTTTCTAGACGGGGGTGGCATAGTTTCCTAAATGAGATTCAAAGAAGCTGTCATCAGTCTCCATGAGTTCCATTGTAACACTGACATAGAATCCTCCGGCCAATCAGAACACGATGACACGCGTAACCTCCTGCTGTCAGTCAGTGTGAATGACATCACAGGCAGGGGTTAGATCAGATGACCCCACTTACCTGCAGAGTGAGAGATGGATCTTTTTGTTTGTTTATGCTCTTCATAAATGCATTTTTGCGTGTGTTAATGGGTAAAGGAGAGCAGAGGCCCTACGCCCTCTCCTCCTTAAACAATGTCTCACATGAGCCTAACTAAAATCTAAAATAAACACAAGATAATGCAGAAGTGGTATGTTAAGCATGTTCTTTAGATCTGAGAATGGAATCTAAATGTACGTCAATCAAAACGGCTCTTAACCGTATCCTCTTTTTCCAGCTCCCATTCTGAGTTTCGACTGCTCTGTGGATGTGCTCTTCCTGGTCGAGGGCTCCTCTGCTCTTACTCTAGAGGGTTTCTTGCGCTTCAAGTCCTTCCTGAAGCGTTTCATGCAGGCTGTACTGAGCTCCGACACCCCTGTAAAGATGGGGTTGGCCCAGTATGGCAGCGATGTGAAGATCGAGGCCAAAATTGGGGAGCACAGAGACCCGGCAAAGCTGATCCAGACTGTTGAGCGTCTGCAGTATCGTGGTGGGCAGGCCAAGGCTGGAAACGCCCTTCGCTACATCACACGCAATGGCTTCCAGAGCACACCTGTGTTTGCAGACGTTCAGGACGACCTGCCGCGAGTGGTAGTGCTGCTCACAGGGACGCCCTCGGCGGACCCTGTGGTGGAGCCAGCGAAGTACGCACGGGACAGGGAGATCTTCATCATCGGTGTAGCACCAGAAGGGATGAAGGCTGAAATAAACAACATAACAGGAAACCCCCAGCGCACCATCACATACCAGTCACCCGACAGATTGAGCGCTAAGATCCCAGAACTAAGAGCCAAAATTTGCAGTGTTGACAACCAGGGTACATATATGAACCATTCTTCATGGTCACCACTGTAAAGTCTTCAAAAATGTCTGATTTACATAGATTCTTGTACCTAATAGTTCACCCATCATTTTTTAACGCATTAGTCATTATTTCCTTTCTTTAGTGAGGATGTTTTGCGTTTTCCATCTAATGGACCCTTTTCACAGACTGATGATGTGTTTCCACAGTTATGAAAAATGTACGTTAACAAAGCGTTTTTTTATTTCCTCAACGCTAAAAAAGATGAAAATGTGCATAAAAATTTGCATCATTACGATAATTCATCGATCTTAATCAAAACATACTGCTGACAAAAATGAAGAGACAAAGATAACCCCTATACAAGATACACTATATTGCCAAAAGTTTTGGGATGCCTGCCTTTACATGCACATGAACTTTAATTACATCCCATTCTTAATCCGTAGGGTTTAATATGGAGTTGGCCCACCCTTTGCAGCTCTAACAGCCTCAACTCTTCTGGGAAGGCTTTCCACAAGGTTTAGGAGTGTGTTTATGTGAATTTTTGACCATTCTTCTAGAAGTGTATTTGTGAGGTCAGGCACTGATGTTGGACGAGAAGGCCTGGCTCGCAGTCTCCACTCTAATTCATCCCAAAGGTGTTCTATCGGGTTGAGGTCAGGACTCTGTGCAGGCCAGTCAAGTTCCTCCACACCAAACTCGCTCATCCATGTCTTTATGGACCTTGCTTTGTGCACTGGTGCGCAGTCATGTTGGAACAGGAAGGGGTCCTCCCCAAACTGTTCCCACAAAGTTGGGAGCATGAAATTGTCCAAAATGTCTTGGTATGCTGAAGCATTAAGAGTTCCTTTCACTGGAACTAGAGGGCCAAGCCCAACCCCTGAAAAACAACCCCACCCCACCTCATAATCCCCCCTCCACCAAACTTTACACTTGGCACAATGCAGTCAGGCAAGTACCGTTCTCCTGGCAACCGCCAAACCCAGACTCGTCCATCGGATTGCCAGACAGAGAATCGTGATTCGTCACTCCAGAGAACACGTCTCCACTGCTCTAGAGTCCAGTGGCGGCGTGCTTTACACCACTGCATCCAACGCTTTGCATTGCACTTGGTGATGTAAGGCTTGGATGCAGCTGCTTGGCCATGGAAACCCATTCCATGAAGCTCTCTACGCACTGTTCTTGAGCTAATCTGAAGGCCACATGAAGTTTGGAGGTCTGTAGCTATTGACTCTGCAGAAAGTTGGTGACTTCTGCGCACTGTGCGCCTCAGCATGCGCTGACCCCCGCTCTGTGATTTTACGTGGCCTACCACTTTGTGGCTGAGTTGCTGTTGTTCCCAATTGCTTCCACTTTGTTATAATACCACTAACAGTTGACCGTGGAATATTTAGTAGTGAGGAAATTTCACGAATGGACTTATTGCACAGGTGGCAACCTATCACGGTACCACGCTTGAATTCACTGAGCTCCTGAGAGCGACCCATTCTTTCACAAATGTTTGTAGAAGCAGTCTGCATGCCTAGGTGATTGATTTTATACACCTGGGGCCATGGAAGTGATTTGAACACCTGAATTCAATGATTTGGAGGGGTGTCCCAATACTTTTGGCAATATAGTGTATTAACAATTTTTTGAAAAAGAAAAATCTAGAAAGAATATGATTGTTTATATTTCAATCATAATCAGTAATGTCTGGGATTGACCCGCTTGAGCTTCACAAACACAACATTTCTTGGGAGAACGCTTAGTTTCTTGGGGAGTGCAAAACTTTTGCAAAATGTAATAATAATAATAATAATTGTGAGCCAAGGCAAACGTTTTGAGAGGGGATGCAAAGGTTTTACTAGCGAAAACGTTTCTCGGGGGAACAAAAAGTTTGCAAGCAAAGGTTTTGTGAGCAAAGGCAAAAGTTTTGCGAGTGAATCCAAAAGCTGTCTAAGAGAACAGTTTTTTCAGGGGAATGCAAAACTTTTGTGAAACTTGCGAGTGGACAAAGTTTCTCAGGGAAACGGAAAAACTTTTCAAAGAAAAAGCAAAAGCATCAAAATATTTATCTAATTTCTCATATTTTTTTCCATCACCATGTCCCTTGTGCTACAATAGCAAACCACAATGATCCAACAATCCAATCAATTCCCAATGGACAAAATGAAGTCCCACCTTACATTTTTTCTTGTTGGAAAAGCCGATTTACTCGGATATGCGTCACAATAAGGAAGAAAAGACTATCACAACTTCTGTTACATGCCGACAATATTACAAAACCGATCTTTTGAGGGGTGAACTATTCCTTTCAGTTTGGTTATGTTTTTTTTTTAACTGTTATACTAAAGCCTTTTTGTCTTTGTTAGGCTGTCTGGGTCAATCTCTGGACCTTGTTTTTGTGTTGGACGCCTCCAGTGGTGTAGGCAAGGACAATTTCGTCCACTTTCAAGACTTTGTTCGGAGCACCTCAGTGCAGTTTGACATCAATCGCGATGTGGCTCAGGTGGGACTAGTGGTTTATGGTAGGCGGCCCGTCACGGTCTTTGACCTGGACAAGTATGACTCTGGCTCTGCTGTGCTGAAGGCAGTGGGAGATGCTGCTTTTCTGGGTGGAAAGGCCTCTACAGGTTCAGCCCTGCTCCATGTGCTCTCCCAAAGCCTGACGGTGGGGAAAGGAACACGACCTGGAGTCAACAAGGCTGTGGTGGTGCTGACTAATGGGATGGGTGCGGAGGATGCAGCGGTGCCTGCACAGAAGATTCGTGATAGCGGAGTGTCAGTGTTTGTGATTGGCATCGGGGACATACAGCAAGAGGTTCTCTTCCGCATCGCTGGCTCTGAGGATCACATGATCTCTGTACCTTCATATGATGACCTGAAATACTCTGAGGATGTGCTGGTACAGATGGTGTGTGCAGGTAAGACAGCACTGATAATACACTTTGAAAACATATATTCATCTCTGATGCATTTATTATTCTACTGTTGCTTGCTTTCTACAGACGTGAAGAAATCTGTTAACTTGTGCAGTCCAAACCCCTGTATGAATGATGGCATCTGTGTGCTACTCAACGGCAGCTACCGCTGTGAATGCCGTGGGTGGAAGGGTCCACACTGCGAAACACGTAAGTACCAGTAACTACTAATTAGTCTTTGTACTAGTAATGGATATTCTTTTTTCCCTGTATATGGAAGTTGACAAGTATGTAGGTATTTTTCAATTTTTTTTAATTAAAACAATATACAGCTGAATTTTCAGCAGCCATTACTCCAGTCTACAGTGATCCTTCAGAAATCATTCTAATATGCTGATTTGCTGCTCAAGAAACATTTATTATTATTATCAATGTTGAAAATAGTTGTGCTGCTTAATATTTTTGTGGAAACCATGATACATTGTTTTTTTTTTTTCATGATTATAAAATTGATTATTTCATGAATATAAAATTCAAAAGAACAACATTTATTAGATTTTTATTACATTTATTACATCTACTTCCACTTCCATTTAATTCTTGTTGAATAAAACTTTTCTTCATTCCTTCTTTTTTAAACTTTTTAAGTTTATATCATATATATATCCTCTTCTTTCCATATTCTGAAACTTTATTCAACTATATTTTTCTTACCCCAATGGATTTTTTTTCTTAAGCACGAATCTAAAAATAATGGATTTTTTTCCTTAAAGGCACAGTATGTAAGTTTCACCACTAGAGGTCGCTTATTCAAAACAAAGGCGTAGCTTGATGACGCTGTGAATGAGTGTGGAATCATGGGAGTTGTTGTCTTGACTCGTCACCTCCACAGCCGATGGAAAGGAATCCGACGGACTCGGGCAGAAATCATGTTCATGAATGAGTGAATATATTAAAGTTTTATTAAAGGCACAATATGTAAGATTTTTGAATTAAAATATCCAAAAACCACTAGAACAATGTTATATATTTTTTTGACCTGTGTATTTACATTATCCCACATGTTTCCAAGAATGTTTAAATCCAGAGAAATTAGCAATTTTAACCAGGACACGGACCGTGTCCATGCGTCGCCTATCAATGACATCATACCCGCGTTACCCTCGATTTCCATTTTTATTTTGTAGAAACCATGGAAACACCAAAGACGCTTTAATATATTATGTGTTTTATTAGACAGGTGAGCAACCGTTTGGATACATTCATTGACAGAAAACTAATCATTGTTATATAGCTCAACACAGTTAGTCTTATTGTTTAAATCTGTTTTCTTGATTTACCGTGAGTACCATGTTTTACCATGCCTAATATCAATCTAGCTTACTGCAGTGTGCAACAAGTGTCTCATAGTAGCCACAGAGCAAATGCACAGAGTAGCATTATAACATAACTTTCAACACACTCAAATGTGTCTAATATGATAAAACAGCACTGCGTTACCCCACATACGCATGAGCGGAAGAAGCGGAAGTGGTCGTCTGCGGCATAATAAAAGCTCGACGAAATCCAGGCGTCATCAAGCTATGCCTTTGTTTTGAATAAGCGACCTCTAGCGCCGAAAAATTACATATTGTGGCTTTAACGTTACGGTGGTATAAAGCTGGATGCGCCGAGAGCCCTTGGGAGCGAATGCTATTGAGAGAGACCTGTGCGAAACACCGGTCTCGGAGCTTTTATTATGCTTATGCTGCAGTCGCCACTTATGCTCTTTTCGTTGCGTATGTGGGGTAACACAGTGCTGTTTTACATGGTTAGAACATTCATAATAAATACATTTGAGTTGAAAGTTACGTTAACGCACAGAGTTATAACGTTACTCTGTGTGTTCGCTCGGTGGCTGGTATGAGAGACTTTTTGCACTTTGCAGTAATCTAGATCAATATTAGAATATATTAATAAAAACAGGATGACAAAATGACTGTTGCTAAATGACATGCATTTCATTTTAAAATATTGTATGATGGAGAAAGCTCTCCATCTCTCTGATAATGCTATGTTAGCCACTTGACGAAATATCGGATATGACGTCATTGACAAGGACATGGTCCGTAACTCTGGTTAAAATAGCTGATTTCTCTGGATTTAAACATTGTTTGAAACGTTTGGGATAATGTAAGTACACAGGTCAACAAAATATATAACATTGTTCTAGTGGTTTTTATATAATATATTTCTAAAAATCTTACATATTGTGCCTTTAAGCATGAATCTATATATTGTTAGATTCATGTTTAAGAAAAAAAAAATCCATTGGGGTAAGAAAAATATACTTGAATGAAAATGCAGAATATGAAAACAAGTACATTTGCCTTGTAAGAATGCTTGGATATTTACATTCTTAAAAAAATAAGATTTTTTTTTTTTTAACCCATCTTATAACAAATTAAAATGGCTTCACACATTGGCTTATGTTGCTCAATATGTTTTGTTCATTTTTCTGTGCCCGCTGGATGGGTCATAATTTTGGTGTTTTCAGAATGGACGGTTGGCAGGGTATATTTAGGTGTCTTGATTTATGTATTTTTGTGAACTTTTTCAGGAAGCAGAGAGCAGCCATCCAGAGGAGACCTCCCTAAACCTGCAGGCCTGAGGCTCCGCCAGCACAAGAGTGAAAAAGAGCTGCTGCAGCGCTATAGGGAGCACCGCCGGAGACACGCGTCCCGGAAACAGCACAGATAAAGAGAAAACGCACACTTCAACTCTTACACAAACAGAGACACAGCTCAGCAATGGGTTCAAATTCATTCTACAATTCACTCTGGTGGTAAACACACAATCCAGACGACACTCCAGTCCATCTATTTCATGAATTTTGTAAATGTGCTTAAATTAGGACTTTTTTTATTCATAGTCAATCTTAACCCTTTCCCCGCCATTGACAGAATTTTCCGGCAATCCATGTTTTTACTGTTATACAGTAGGGGGCACTATTAAGCATCTACACAAAAGAGTAGAAAATCTCCGGATCAAAACACAGGAAAAAAACAAGCAATAAAAGCATTGATTATGCATGAAAACATGATTTTCTCAGTTTTTTGTTCAAAATGTTGCTTTTTTTATGAAACACCCACATTCAAGTGTTGCATGAAGCTAGAATAAAATGCTTTGTTTTGTTTAAAAGCAGAGGTTCTTTTCTTTTTTTGATATATTGCATGTTGAGATATTCATACAATAAAATAGTCTGCGGACCGTGAAAATGATCAAAAATTCTGGCGGTGGCTGGCAACTTTTTAAAAGCGCAGTGTGTAATATTTATGAGGATCTATTGACAGAAATGCAATATAATATACATAACTATGTTTTCAGTGGTGTATAAAGACCTTACATAATGAACCGTTATGTATTTATTACCTTTTATTTCCTTACAGTGAAGTCGCCATTTTGCGCCGCCATGTTTCTACAGTAGCCTTAAACGGACAAACTGCTCTACAGAGCACTAGCTACTCTCTGCTGTCTCAGACGACATCTTTGTTCTGTGTCGGCCACCGTAGCTTCTCTATGTGCTTCGAAAGGGAGGGGTGAATGGTGGGCGTTTGCAATTAGCAACCTCACCGCTAGAATGTGCTAAAATTTACACAGTGCACTTTTAAAAAATGCTGGTGGGGAAATAGTTAAGGGATTTTGATGCTGTTTGTATTAATTATTCAGCACTGAAGACCCTTTATAAACATGTTTTCTGTCTGAGATTTGGACTTGCTTGTGATCTGTCATATTGAAAAATCCTTGTGTAACAGAAAGCCTCATGTTAGAGGCTTATGTTTTTGACCATATTTATTTTTTTAATCAGCTACAGTGATGCATTTGTCTATTGAAAAGCTATTAAATTGTTTTCCAGAACTTTGTCTAACTCAAACACTTTCTAGTTTTTTAGTATTGTTTTGGTTCCACCTACAGGCAGTTCTGTTTTCTGCCATTTAAAAGCAGGATGCTAGACTGGGTAAACCCAGCCCGATCTGCCGGCGATTTGATTTCGCCCTGCAGCTCAGGCTGGAAACCTGCACATCTTTTTATCCTGCTTCTGTTACAAATTTGCGGGAACCAATCACAAACCGGCTTATCCACCTGGCGCGCTATTGGCGGGTTTAACACGATGACAGATAGAGAATCGTTGGTCTGATTGGTTGAAGGACTATCCAATTTTGTACAGAGTCATTTGAACTATGCTAGTTGATCACGCCTCTTGTTGCAGTAGAAAATACAGAGCAGACTCCCCAGACCAATGTTCAATCTTAAAAGATTGAGCTTGGTCTGGTGATAGCCAGACAAGCAGGATGCCCTTTGCATGAATATGCACTGTTGTCAGTACAAACTTTTATTTGAATAAAAAGTGCATGTTTCAGCTAGCATACAGTAACAAATCGAAAAAAACACTGAACGGATATGTAATATATATTCACATCTTGGTTACCAGCATACATGAACCAAGCTACAATGTACCAGATGTACCAAATGGCTGATTTAAGGTCTTGAATCTAAATGTTTCAATATAAAAATAGTGGTTCTCAAAGCTCTCCTAAACTCTTTTTGGTCTCTTCTCAAGCTTGTGAAACATTCATCACACACTGTGCACACCACTGGAAGAGTAATTTCAATCATTCCCCTCCTTTCTCTTACACAAAATAACTTGAATAGATTTAAAATCTGTTGTTGTCCAGTGGCGTTATTTGGCAGGGAACAGAAAATATTATCTTGGATCAGCTGCCTGCATGTACCCAGTACCGTCTCAGCCTCTGATTGCAGAGAAGCAGGGAGGAGTGGAGGGTGATGCATCAGAGGGGCAGAGCCTGCAGGTCATTGGACACACCCTCTTTCCCTCCCTGCCTGAAGCGTTTGCCTTAGCAGTCCTTTGAGCTTTGGCTAAAAAGTCTATTTGCGCCCGCTATTCACATCTACTAGGTTGTGGATTTTTTCTCCCATTCCTGCAGAGAGAGAATGACATCAACTCAGACAATAGGCTAACACAGGAACATATTGTTAAAAAAAAGAAAAGAAAGATGACTGAATACATCTATACATTCATATAAACACGCTACCATTCAAAAGTTTAGGGTCAGTAATATATTTTAAAGAAATTAATGGTTTTATTTAGCAACAATGCATATAATAGATCAAAATTGACAGTAAAGACGTTTTACATTGATAGAAAAAAAATTCTAAAAACTTTATATTTATCAAATTATCTTAAGCAGCTCAACTGTTTTCAACATTGATAATGTTTCTTGAGCAGCAAATCATAGAGTGATTTCTAAAAGATCATGTGACACAAGCTTTGCCATCACAGTATTACATTTTAAAATTATTTAAATATTTTATAGTTAAAAGTTAATCATTTATTTTTTGTACCAATATTTCACAATATCACTGTTTTACTGTATTTGTGAGCAAATAAATGCAGTCTGGTGAGCATAAAAACATTTAAAATCTTAGCGACCCCAAACTTTTGAATGTTAGTATATACACTCACCTAAAGGATTATTAGGAACACCATACTAATACTGTGTTTGACCCCCTTTCACCTTCAGAACTGCCTTAATTCTACGTGGCATTGATTCAACAAGGTGCTGAAAGCATTCTTTAGAAATGTTGGCCCATATTGATAGGATAGCATCTTGCAGTTGATGGAGATTTGTGGGATGCACATCCAGGGCACGAAGCTCCCGTTCCACCACATCCCAAAGATGCTCTATTGGGTTGAGATCTGGTGACTGTGGGGGCCATTTTAGTACAGTGAACTCATTGTCATGTTCAAGAAACCAATTTGAAATGATTTGAGCTTTGTGACATGGTGCATTATCCTGCTGGAAGTAGCCATCAGAGGATGGGTACATGGTGGTCATAAAGGGATGGACATGGTCAGAAACAATGCTCAGGTAGGCCATGGCATTTAAACAATGCCCAATTGGCACTAAGGGGCCTAAAGTGTGCCAAGAAAACATCCCCCACACCATTACACCACCACCACCAGCCTGCACAGTGGTAACAAGGCATGATGGATCCATGTTCTCATTCTGTTTACGCCAAATTCTGACTCTACCATCTGAATGTCTCAACAGAAATTGAGACTCATCAGACCAGGCAACATTTTTCCAGTCTTCAACTGTCCAATTTTGGTGAACTCGTGCAAATTGTAGCCTCTTTTTCCTATTTGTAGTGGAGATGAGTGGTACCCGGTGGGGTCTTCTGCTGTTGTAGCCCATCCGCCTCAAGGTTGTGCGTGTTGTGGCTTCACAAATGCTTTGCTGCATACCTCGGATGTAACGAGTGGTTATTTTAGTCAAAGTTGCTCTTCTATCAGCTTGAATCAGTCGGCCCATTCTCCTCTGACCTCTAGCATCAACAAGGCATTTTCGCCCACAGGACTGCCGCATACTGGATGTTTTTCCCTTTTCACACCATTCTTTGTAAACTCTAGAAATGGTTGTGCGTGAAAATCCCAGTAACTGAGCAGATTGTGAAATACTCAGACCGGCCCGTCCGGCACCAACAACCATGCCACGCTCAAAATTGCTTGAATCACCTTTCTTTCCCATTCTGACATTCAGTTTGGAGTTCAGGAGATTGTCTTGACCAGGACCACACCCCTAAATGCATTGAAGCAACTGCCATGTGATTGGTTGATTAGATAATTGCATTAATGAGAAATTGAACAGGTGTTCCTAATAATCCTTTAGGTGAGTGTATATACCGTCCTTTACATGGTACTTCAATGTACTTCCAAGAATGCAATGGAATTACCATGGTGGTACATGTCCAAAAAACATGGTAATTAGTAGTTTTCTGTTGTGTACAGTTGCTTTGATTGAGAAATGAATGTATTTTTATAAATCATAAATGTAAGATTATCATGAAGTCATAAAAAAAAGCTAAGCTCTCTGTTAGAACTATGGATACCTAAGTGGACTCTGACCTTGGCCTTCTGCAGAACGTTTCCTTTGTTGGGTGCCATGATGGACAGGGGTCTGCTCTTCAGCGCTGTGGCAGAGTTCACAGGTGAATCTCCATTGTTGGTGGGTGTACTTGGAGCAGGACTGGTGACAGGTGCCATCTTGGGCTACAAACAAAACAGTACAAGTCAGCTTGTGTAGTTCAAATATAGAGTACAATAATAAAAATAAAATAAAAAACAGAAAAGAAAAGAACACAGTGGGATTGAATTCTTAACTATCCTGAATTGCACCACCTAGTACGCTTATGTCTAGGTTTGCAATTCACTTGGTTTTGGAACTAAGACTTATTAATGCTTTTGAAAGAAGTCTCTTATGCTCACCACCAAAATTGCATTTATTTGATCAGAAATACACTAAAAATAGTAATATTGTGAAATATTATTACAATTCAAAATAACGGTTTTCTACGTTAATATATTTTAAAATATAATTTATTCCTGTGATGGTAAAGCTGAATTTTCAGCAATCATTACTCTAGTCTTCAGTGTCACATGATCCTTCAATCATTCTTATATTCTTACAACATTCATCTTTTTTTCAGGATTCTTTGCATTAAACATTAAAATTGTCTTTACTGTCACTTTTGATAAATGTAATGCATCCTTGTTGTAAAAAGTATTAAATGTAAAAAAAAAAAAAAAGTATAATATTAAAAAATTGCATTCACAAAGTGCATGAAAAGAGCCAGGTAAAAACTGAATCCTGTTGTCTTTATACTAACCGTTAAAGTTTCCAGTACACTGCTATCTACCGTGGTGCCCAGTGTAAAAGGTCCAGCTTCCACTTTTCTCAAACTCTCCTTCACCTCCATCAAGCTAAGCTCCACCTCCACCCGTCGACGCTCTGCCTCACGACATGTCTCCTCCATCTGCTTCAGACGAGCCTCCAGAGAGGCCTGCTGAGTGGCGTCTATGTAAACCATAGTCAAAAGCATTTATTAGCATTTTACAAGCGCAATGACATTATGGTGTAACAGTATCTCAGTATTATATAAAAGTATATCAAGTATTGTATTTGCAAATGGTAGGCATAAAAATGATCCAAAGTTAGAACAACATAAGGATTAGTAAAAGAAGACTAATCTTTTTTTAGTGAACTATTCCTTCAACACATGAGTGTTTCCTAACATGACCATTAGGTGGCACTGCAGTACCTTGGCAGGAGCTTAGCTCTTCTTTCACCTCTCGTCTGTCTTTCCTCAGTGTGGCCAGAGTGTTTTTAACCTCCTCCCTCTCTCGCTCCAGCCGGTCTCTATCGTCGGTGTAACGCCGCACGTCGGCCTCCGTCCTGTTCTTCCCTAATTTAACCTCAACCGACCCCGGGCCTGCTAAACAGGAGAGAATGTATAGGAGTCATGACCTACATTCACATACTGCAAGTATGCGCACTTGAGTGCATGGTTGGGAAAACACAGCAGGATAAATAAATAAAAGTTTTGTAGGTCTGCTTTACAGCAGAAGGCCCTCACCTGCAGGAGAGAACTTGAGCCTATCGAGAAGCCTATCCGCGCTGGCGGCTCTTCCTCTGGAGGTGGGCGGACTTTGGGGCGTCTGTGCAGACGACGTCTGGGGTAGGGATTGTGTTTGGGGTGACAGAGAGGTCCTCTTTTGGCTTTCCTGACTAAGGAAACTGATTTTTTGAGTCTGGACGAGCAAATTGGGGGCTGGAGAGGGATCTGCGTCCACTCTGGGGGCTAAAGGTGGAGGGTCCAGGTTCTCTGTGCTGCTCGGTAATGAGGTTTCATGTACAGGCTGTTTCAGAAGAGACAAACATTCAGCAAACATTGGCCTTAACACATTAATCTAACTTATAATTCCTAAATTGTCTTTGTAACACAAATTAAACTATAATTTTAAAACTAAAGTCACAATGAAACTGAAGTAGCGACAGATCTTTTCTTCTATGTTGTGACGTACATCTGAGTGTAACAGATTATTGATGAAGAAAGATGTAGGAGAGGAACTTGTTTCTATGCATTGGCTGACGAGGTCAAATTTAAAAAAAAGAAACATACATGGAGAAACTAGATCTATAAACATTAGGGGTGTAACAATATATTGTGTCACAATATATCGCAATACAAAAATGCAACAATATGTATCGTGGATAGTGACAATCTATATTGTGCATAGTTCACCCAAAATATATTTTGTTTGTGTGAGGAAAAAATTCCAAGTTTTAGTGTACTACATTAAACTACTATATATAATGTTGAATATAATGTATAATAATGCAATGTGGGAATATGTGTGGGTCATGGTAATGCCAAATGTCTTATGTTACCAGTAAAAAGTGGCCTACATTATTTTAAATATATCTAGTCAGTGACAGAGTGCAAGCATAATCGTCTAAAATAATTATGTATTTTCAGCTTCAGAATCATGAAGATTTTTATTCTGGTGTCACCATTGTCCTGTGCATTGGGTTACCAGCACTAAGTCCACCCCCAATGTAATAACAAATTTAGCATTTTAATCAACACTACATTTTTTGTAAACCTTTTACCATATGTCTTGGAATATCGCAATAATATCGTATTGTGAGTTCAGTATTGCGATATATATTAAATCGTGACATGAGGGTACACACGTTACACACCCCTAATAAACATGCATTTAGAAAATAATCTTAACCTCTTGAGGCTGTAGCTGATCATCCTGTGGAGCAGCTGAGGGACTGAGCTCTGTCTGTGTGGTGTTGGACATCTGGGGTGACACTCTGCCCGGGCTCGTGTGCAGGAAGGAGCGAACCGGGATCAGATCCAGATACACTCTATCCTTCCCGTTCTCCTCTGCGCTTGCTGTTCCCTCCTCGCTGCCATTCTGAACCTCTTGAACCTCCTACAGCCGGAGAAAGGAACAGTATCAGAGAAACATTATTGAAGTTGGATGGCCTGCAGGGTTACAAAAACACAACACTGTCACAGCAATGACTTCCTGTCACTCGTATTATTTCTGGCCAACTGCTAAGTGAATCTTCGACTGTCCTGAGTCTATGACTCAGAATAAACACAGCTGCAATAAAGTGGGAGCTGTAGATTTACGACAAAAGCATTGCAAGGGTGTCTCACCCACCTCCTGTTCATTCTCTGTGGATGCCACATCATCGTATATGTCATCACAGGTATGAGGGTCTGACGGAGGGCTGTCTGTGTATGTGTTGGGCTCCGAGTACCTCCTCTGCATTAAACTGACAAATACACACAAATCAGGCTCCAAAATCTCAAAAAAGCAAACAAATCTATCATATGACTATGAATATAGTTCACAAGTCACATAGTCCACTTTTATGGTACATTTATGGTGATTTTTTCTGTCATTCAGCCTCAGCCCATAGGATATAGTTAAAATTTTCTCCTTTTGTGCACCATGGAAGAAACCCATGCAGGTTTAGGATGACATGAGACTATTGTATGTTAAAGGCATAGTTCATCCAAAAATGAAAATTATCCCATAATTTACTCACCCTCAAGCCATCCTAGGTGTATATCCGTATTGAACTTACGAAGAAAGTGTAACGCCTCTCGCAGTTCAAAACGCTTACACTACGTCCGACGTCATTGTCATGCCAGTTACACTTTTTCCGTAAGTTGAATACGGAAGGCGGTCCGCCGGAAGCTAGATATTTTACTTTATAACGTGTTAAATATGTATATTTTTCTTTCAAAAACCCATCGATTCGCTTCAGAAGGCCTTTATTAACCCCCCGGAGCCGTGTGGATTACTTTTATAATGGATGGATACACTTTTTTGGGCTTCAAATTTTGGGCTTCCATTTACTGCCATTATAATGCTTGGAAGAGCCAGGACATTTTTAATATAACTCCGACTGTATTCGTCTGAAAGAAGAATGTCATATACACCTAGGATGGCTTGAGGGTGAGTAAATCATGGGGTAATTTTCATTTTTGGGTGAACTATCCCTTTAAGTTTTAATAACTACTCATATGCAGGAAGTAACTTACTACATGGATGTCCTAGCAGCGTTGACAATGCTGGATATTCTCTCTGAGTTCACATAGTCGTAGGTGAGATCTTCCGGCTCTGTTTTGGTGCCGGTTTGTGACAGAATGAGCCCGAGCCAGTGGCCCATATCAGCGGAGGATTTAGCCTGGAAGGAAAAAGGAGGATATTTAATCATCGATACCCTGCATCGCTACTGGGCCTGTTGAAACGATCCGCAAATAGGAAATCAGTTTGCTATTGACTTCATTCCGGCCTGAAGATGGCAGTCACGTTTAAGTTTATATTGAATCCTCACTTTCCTATGCAGTAATTTTGTCCCCTCTGTCTTTGTTTACTGAGATGTGTCTTACTGAAAACTGATGATAAACAACTCAAGAATGAAGGCAGGAAAAGTTTATCAGCAGTGACCTAAATTAGGTAGACAAAGAAGTACAAATACACTACCATTTAAAAGTTTAAGGTTAGTAAGATTTGTTTTTAAAGAAATTAATACTTTTATTCATCAAGGATGCATTAAAGTGAAAGTGACAACAAAGACTTGTACATTGCTACAAAAGATTCCTGTTTCAGATAAATGCTGTTCTTTTGAAATGTCTATTCATCAAAGAATCCTGAAAACATGTATCCATTTCCACACAAATATTAAGCAAAACTGTTTTAAACATTGATAATAAGAAGTGTTATTTATGCAGCAAATCAGCATATTAGGACGATTTCTGAAGGATCATGTGACACTGAAGACTGGAGTAATGGCTGCTAAAAATTAAAAAATAAATTATTAAAATAGAAAACAATTGTCTCAGATTTTAATATTTCACAATATTACTGTTTTACAGTATATTTTATCAAATAAATGCAGCTTTGGTAAGCATAAGAGACTTAAACATTAAAAATCATACTGACCCTGAACTTTTAAACAGTAGTGTATATAACATAGAAGCATACATTAAATACTACTTGTGAATCTTGCAAAGCTGTAAACACCAGAACTAAATGAACAGAGGGAAGTTCCACACATCTCAGAAATCTCATTCAGGCTGATGGACTGATGCCAAGATACATGAGGGCATCAGACAGTGAGACTGGGAAAAACAGTGGCTCATCATGAGAATGTAAAGAATTACTAATCTGTGACCTTGGTACTTCCGTACTTCTTTTGTCCAGCTCTAACCGGAACAAATATTTGTTCTGTACAGATCTGTTATACACCACAGATAGCAATAGTTCATTTGTTGAATGAGTATTGCACAAAAAAAAATTGAAGGCACTTGTAAAAATCACAAGCTACTTATAAGGTACTGGGTAAAAAAGAGCATTTGTGAGGAAGAAGCAATTATAGAATTTGCCAAGGTTTGCTAGGTACTTTGGAAGATACTTTTGTTTGAGACACTTAGTAGCAAGCAAGCTAGGTATTCACAAGTAGAATCTGTTTAATGTCTGTGAAATAATCAGTGTTTATTATTGTTAGATGGACAGAAATTCACAAAATGCATCTTTATATCACTGTTTATGTATGCTGAGCCATACTATGCTATTATAGACTTTATTATTTTCCACAGTCTATTATTGTGATATCATCTCTTTCAGATCTCTAAACTGCACATAGAAACAAAGATGATCCCTTCCTGTCTAAGTGGGCGAAATAAGCTGCACAGTCAAAAGTCTTGCTATGCAGGGCTTTAGTAATGAACTTCATTGCTCTCTACTCACTTCTAGGATTGCGAGCTCCTCTCCATCCATTTGGATGCGGAATGAGTACAGGTGCTCAGGGCTGGGGTCTGGCAGTACCATGCACCCCTCGAGAGACAGTGGCTGCTGGGCCACTTTGCTCTTGCTTTTGTCGTTGTAGATCCAAAGCTGCTGGTCCTTCACTGAGCACCACCGGCTTCTCCAATGGGTGTTCACCAGGACATTAAGGTAGCCTAGAAACAAAGAGAAGTTAATGAAAATAGTAGATTGTCAGGGAGTTTAAAAGCTGATCAAGATATTGTGATGACTGGTTACCTGACATATCCACAGTCTTCTCTGGACTTTCCAAAGAGGAAATCTTCTTTTTACCAATGTTCATAAGGTTACTAAACTTGCCGTATTTCTTCTTAACTACAGTTTAAATGACAATTAAAAGGTACATATTATATATATAATTATATATTATAATTTGAGTGATATTCAATATATATTGTTCAAACGTTTGGGGTTGTAAAATGTTTTAATATTTATGAAAGAAGTCTCTTACGCTCACCAAGGCTGCATTTATTTGAATCCAGTAAAACAGTAATATTGTGAAATATTATTACAATTTAAAACAACTCTTTTCTATTTTAATATATTTTTAAATGTTATTTATTCCTGTGATGGCAAAGCTGAATTTTATAATATGCTGATTTGGTGCTCAAGTAACAGTTCTTATTATTATCAATGTTAAAATCAGTTGTGTTGCTTAATATTTTCTTTTTGTGGAAACTGTGATGCATTTTTTTCAGGAATCTTTGATAGAAAGTTCAAAATAACGGCATTCATTTGAATTATTGTATAGCATAATAATGTCTTTACTGTCTGAATAAAAATATAAATTACTTTTTAAAAAATTGTATTGACCCCAAACTTTTGAACGGTAGTATATACTATTATCAATGAAGCTTCTACTCTGGAAGTGCATACTGACATGTCAAAACTTCAAATTAGGGATGCCCCATTTCTATTTTTGATGCTGCATTTTTTTCAGCAACATTCTGAGGTGATGTTCATCTTCAACACTACCAGTTTAGACAACATCAAGTCACTTCCAGAGTACACCTAAAATAAGCAGTGACATCTAAAAGAAGGGCTCAAACAGTCCGCTCTCACCATCTTTGTTTTCCAGGTTCTCTGCGTGACTGTCTGTGCTGCTGCCACTCTCAGATACCACTGAGTATCTCTCGCTCTGCTCACCCTGCCAGAAAAAGCAGAACTTTATAGTTTAACCTGACACAGAGACTATTTTTATGAGAAATCCTCCCAAATTGTGTGTTTAATACATAAATCAATCAGGGAATAAATGCCAATCTGTCATACCTTAGTACAGATGAGTGTTGGAGAGTCGGTTACATCAGATCCCGCAGTATTTTTCGGACTAATTTCCTGAATAACCTGAAGAAGATGGAACTAGGCTGTAACAAACATTGATTTAATTATTCATCTATATATGGGCCAGACTCCATTGCCCCTCACCTTCAGCCATTGTTCGGCCTGCTCTTTGCTCTGCAGTCCCAGGACAATGGCCTCTCCACCCAGTGGGGTTATTTTCAGCTTGTGTTCTTTCCTTTTTGTTTGCTTCTCTTTGTAGACAACACTGCAACCCAGCAGACTGATATCCAGCAGCGGAGTCTGATCCTTTGAGCTTTTGTAGCACTGAATACAATAGCATACAGAAAAATCTGATTCATTTTTGGTGGTTTATACTGCCTATTCTAAGAATGATATATCATTCGTAATAGAGCTTTATTAAAATTATGGATATTCCACTAGTGTAAATGTAAACATGAAACATTCTTGTAGCACAAATAGTAGAGGATGGCGCTAGCAACGCCAAGGTCATTGGTTCCAATCCCAAGAAATGCATTGTCATTTAAACTGCAGTCACTTTGTGTGTCTGCCAGATGCATAAATGTAAAAAGTTCACAACCCATTTTTAATTTTTGATGTCAAAATGTGGGGCGGAACTTGTTTTTTATTCACTGGAAATAGACTGAATCATGAGCAATTCCATGACTGTTGGATGAAGGAAATACGAAAGGGTCATTTCAAAGGTGGTGTAAGTTGTTACATTTTGATTGAGGATTAGAAAAAGACTAACATTTTTTTCTTCGGAATAATGCGCAACAATAAATCATGGACAGGTAGACCAGAAATGTTCATTAAGAAAATAAATATGGTATATTTTTACTTTAGGCTGACTTTAAATAGTCTGTTTGAAGGACATTTAAGAAAGTTAAAAGCATACATTTAAGTAAATTACTACTAGTATTAGTAACAGATGTAAACACTTGATTTGAAACACTGGGATTTGTGTACACATTCCTAACATAGATCAGCAATGGTTGGGAAATGAGTGTTACTGACATAAGCAATGATGTCACTTACCAGGAGACGATGTTCGCGAATGACACACAGCTGTTTAGCCCACTGGCCGAGCCACTTCTTCCTCCAGAGGAAGGCACAGATCCGCGCATCCTTCATTAGCTCGATGGATGCCTCAGGAGACGGCCACTGGTGCTGCGCTGTGGACTTTGTGTGACCCTTCGTCACTTCTTCCTCATCATAAGACTCGTATGAACTGCTCACTGGCTCTGTATCTTCTGTAAATGCGAAACATGAGAAAAATGTCAGCCAATAAGGAAAAAGGGGAGGCTAGGGATGATCTGATTGTTCATTCTCATTACCAGTGCACTGGGACAAAACTCACTGCAAATTCTCCCTGCAAAATCGGAATTATAAAGAAATAGTTCACTCAGAAAAGGAACGTTCTGTTGTTACAGTCCAGTATGATTTTCTTCAGTGGAAAATAAAAGGAACAACAAGAGGGTTAGTGTTATAACTGGATTGTATGAGCCATTAAAACAAAGTTAGTCTAGATAAGGTATTTTTGAGATTCTTGATTTATACATGAGTAGGAGTAACAAACAGAGGATATATATATATATATATATATATATATATATATGAGGCATGCTCTTAAGCCAGCAAGCACATGCAAAGTCAGCGGCCTCAAGCTTGGACATTAAACAATGAAGTTTTCCTAGAGCTGTGCGCTTCACCATAGCCAATAATGTTAGAGCTGTTTCTTTGTTTTTCTCTCCTGATGCACATTGAGAGAAACAGAGATAGATACCCCGAGTGATCACAGCATAGACCACACTGTTTGAAGCTTCTATGCGTTTCCTGACCCCTGTGATGATGGCAAAGCAACCAAAATCTACAGAAACACAGGAGGACAATAAAAAGGGAAATGCAATAAGGGAGGAAGAGAAAAAAATTCAGGTGAGAAGCTACAGACCAGTGAAACCTTATGTGGTTTACATGTCACATGAAAGAAACGGGAAGAGTAATATGTTTTAAGTGCATTTGCTGCATGATAAATGTTTGTTAGAATTGCATAAACTCAATATTGATATCTTGGGCTGCACTAAATATTTGTGTCTAGTGGTTTTAATGCTTGCATTACTTTAGGGCTTCATCACTGTCAGAACATATCCAACTGGAAATTCGCTTTACTCATCCTAAACCATGAGGTTTGGCTTGATATCAGCTGCCGAAACAAGTGCCGAAACATCTCAGTTTTTGGCCCTGCACATCCCTTGTGTGTTGCTATTACACAGAACAGCTGCATGCTAATGCCTCTGTATCCTTTGACCAAAAAGAGACGTCATTTGCAGAAGAATATTGTAAATGATTGTCCCCTCGCTGGGCTGAACTCTGCAACCCCAGCCAAATGCCCCATCACTGTTGGCCCCATTTCCTGGG
Source organism: Coreius guichenoti (assembly GCA_039654105.1). Classification (NCBI taxonomy): domain Eukaryota; kingdom Metazoa; phylum Chordata; class Actinopteri; order Cypriniformes; family Gobionidae; genus Coreius; species Coreius guichenoti. Next base: position 25,141,259 of record CM077187.1, on the reverse strand, counting down.
CTCACGGTCAATCTTCCATCACTGCGTGTCCAGAGCCAGAGGACTGGTTACTGCTGAACAAAGACCATCACTGTTTTCTGTGTTCCCTGCCTGCAGGCTTCTCTGTATCACAGTAAAGCTGTAGACTACAGTGGGACGGAGCTAACACAGAGCACTCAATGGCCACAGGTTCACTCTCATAAGACAAGAGCAACAAGAACAAGAATGAGAAGTCACAAATCAGTAACCCAGTCTTTGGAAAAATCATTTTTGAACCAGGTTAAATAGTGATTTAACATGAACATCAAAGAAAATCAACAGTAGAAGACAATTTGTATGTAGGGCACCTCTGGGCCCAATTAGAGACGTACCATTGATGCTTATAGGGTCATAGGGTTGTGGATCTTCATAGTAACTTTCAGGCACTATAGATGCTGGAGCAGGAGCTGGTGGAAGAGGAAAGGGCTCCCTCCCTATGTTGCACTGAGAAAATGAGAAAAAAAGAGAATGATGTTATGTCAACATTCTCATTATTTCATCAAATCATAATGTCATTTTTATGTATTCCCTTAAAGCATTAAAAATGCTGTTATATGTTGGATGCTGGTCTCCTGAATGTGAGTTTACAATCAATTTTAATAAATATATATTAATCATTGCACTTAACTAAAACAGTATAAAATATTAAAAAACACAAAATTATACACACATACACGCATATATATTATTATATATGTGTATGTATAATTATTGTGATTTTTTAAATATTTTATACTATTTTAATTAAGTGCATATGTAAGCAATAAGCCGTGACTTATTCACGATACAGCACTAGCCTCCAGTACCTTATTGCTTTTATAAAACGGATACCACACAATACAAATATTAAAGCCAAAAAAAATATATATCAATGCAACTTTCATGAAGTAAAATTTCCTTCCGCTGGAAAAGTAAAATAGTCCCTGACTGAGAACAGCAACAGAAGTTACAAACCTGATTCCAAAAAAGTTGGGACACTGTACAAATTGTGAATAAAAACAGAATGCAATGATGTGGAAGTTTCAAATTTCAATATTTTATTCAGAATACAACATAGACGACATATCAAATGTTTAAACTGAGAAAATGTATCATTTTAAGGGAAAAATAAGTTGATTTTAAATTTCATGGCATCAACACATCTCAAAAAAGTTGGGACAAGGCCATGTTTACCACTGTGTGGCATCCCCTCTTCTTTTTATAACAGTCTGCAAACGTCTGGGGACTGAGGAGACAAGTTGCTCAAGTTTAGGAATAGGAATGTTATCCCATTCTTGTCTAATACAGGCTTCTAGTTGCTCAACTGTCTTAGGTCTTCTTTGTCGCATCTTCCTCTTTATGATGCACCAAATGTTTTCTATGGGTGAAAGATCTGGACTGCAGGCTGGCCATTTCAGTACCCGGATCCTTCTTCTACGCAGCCATGATGTTGTAATTGATGCAGTATGTGGTCTGGCATTGTCATGTTGGAAAATGCAAGGTCTTCCCTGAAAGAGACGACGTCTGGATGGGAGCATATATTGTTCTAGAACTTGGATATACCTTTCAGCATTGATGGTGCCTTTCCAGATGTGTAAGCTGCCCATGCCACACGTACTCATGCAACCCCATACCATCAGAGATGCAGGCTTCTGAACTGAGCGCTGATAACAACTTGGGTTGTCCTTGTCCTCTTTAGTCCGGATGACATGGCGTCCCAGTTTACCAAAAAGAACTTCAAATTTGGATTCGTCTGACCACAGAACAGTTTTCCACTTTGCCACAGTCCATTTTAAATGAGCCTTGGCCCAGAGAAAACGCCTGCGCTTCTGGGTCATGTTTAGATATGGCTTCTTTTTTGACCTATAGAGTTTTAGCCGGCAACGGCGAATGGCACGGTGGATTGTGTTCACCGACAATGTTTTCTGGAAGTATTCCTGAGCCCATGTTGTGATTTCCATTACAGTAGCATTCCTGTATGTGATGCAGTGCCGTCTAAGGGCCCGAAGATCACGGGCATCCAGTATGGTTTTCCGGCCTTGACCCTTACGCACAGAGATTGTTCCAGATTCTCTGAATCTTTGGATGATATTATGCACTGTAGATGATGATAACTTCAAAGTCTTTGCAATTTTTCTCTGAGAAACTCCTTTCTGATATTGCTCCACTATTTTTCGCCGCAGCATTGGGGGAATTGGTGATCCTCTGCCCATCTTGACTTCTGAGAGACACTGCCACTCTGAGAGGCTCTTTTTATACCCAATCATGTTGCCAATTGACCTAATAAGTTGCAAATTGGTCCTCCAGCTGTTCCTTATATGTACATTTAACTTTTCCGGCCTCTTATTGCTACCTGTCCCAACTTTTTTGGAATGTGTGGCTCTCATGAAATCTAAAATGAGCCAATATTTGGCATGACATTTCAAAATGTCTCACTTTCAACATTTGATATGTTATCTATATTCTATTGTGAATAAAATATAAGTTTATGAGATTTGTAAATTATTGCATTCCTTTTTTATTCACAATTTGTACAGTGTCCCAACTTTTTTGGAATCGGGTTTGTACATTATTACGCCTCTAGATGAGTGAATCAGTCAGTAGCAAAGACTTTTATATTGAAAGGACTGAAAATTGTTGTGAACACGGAGCAAGACGCAACTGACAAATGGTTTGACTAGCACTGTCACTGTCAGGACTGAGCAGCAACCTTCGGGTATCTCTCGAAGCCAACACGGAAGTGACTTAAACTGCAATTCACTGACTGGCCGCTAGAGACAGGCACTGACTGGCCGCTAGAGACAGGCTCCAAAAGGGAGTCAATTCCATATATCCCCCATGTTAAAATGCAAAACTTTACAGCATTAAAAAAAATGTTTACAGCCTGGTACAAAAATTGGTTTTGGTCTATATAGCTAATTTTGCCCTTCATGACAACTGTGAGGGGGGTGAATTTTTTTATACCTCATCCGTTTAAATTATATTAAGCCTTAAAGTTCTGCATAATTAAGGGCGTGGCCACCTGAGTGACAAGTGGATTGCCGCTGCTGCCGTTTGTCTGAGGTCTGTTAGTCCACCCACGTCCCGCCTCTTTGCCTATTTCCGGTTATCTGGGAGTGATGCGCGGTGACACGTTGCCAAGATGGCGACGGCCGACTCCGCCCACTTTTGGGCTTCAAAAATGCTCTTCGGAAACCTATGGGTGACGTCACGGACACTACGTCCATATTTTTTATGGTCGGGACACGGGAAAACCCCTTAACTGAAAAAAGACAAGATATCGCAGCAGACATTCAAACTGATTTTTTATTATGAACATAGGACTGACCTATAGGAAAATGCTATATCTAAATGCAGGTAATACACTTGCTCACTCGATCTCTCTATCACACACAATACTCTACTCTACATAATACAGTAAGCTTCAATTAACAATATCAATGAGAACAAACATATGTTTATGTTGCTAAGAGTGGTTGCTAAGGGTGTTGTGTAGTAGTTGGGTGAAGCGGTCATAGCCGTGTTTTATCGTGAATAAAACACAGCTATTGACCATTGATCAGAATCAAGTACTGGAACTAACCGTTTTATAAACATATAATATCACTGATTTACCTGATTTGGACATTAAGTTTGGGCTTTTAGGGAGGAACGAAAAGCACACCGCTACGAAGGAAAGAAATGCACTAAAATCGCACAGCCCTAGTTTCTTGCTGGCATTGCTGTAGGGTTGCTGTCGTTTACGTCTCCGCAATGACATTGCAAATGGTCTCACTGTCTCAAAATTGTCTGAACGGCCTTTATAGAGACCACCGATCAAACTATATAAAACGATTATCGGCTGATAACGATCGGCGCCTGATCGATCAGAGCACCCTTAAAAATGACATAGATATGATTTCTTTACAAATAAGCAGGAATAACCAGGAATGTGTGTTAAGAAAACAAGAGTCAATTTCAGAAAGGATCCTTGGTCAGACAGCTTCACCACACCATGCTGGTCAAATAGCTTCCCAAAGTTTTGCTGATTAGCTGCATGACTATCTAGTCCAGTAGCTAGACTACCAAAAACCATCATAAACCAGCCTGTTCCAGCATGCAAATCTATAATTTCAGCAGAGTTAATTATCACACGATGTGCAAAGCACACACAATCACACGCTGCATCTGAGCTGAACATCTCTAATACACTCCTATGTAATGACTCAGAACTCAGATAGAAGGACTCCCCAGAGATGAGCCTGCCTGGTCGTTTCTGCACCTGTCTTTCATGTGGGCTTTTCTTTCTGAACGAAGGGGGATTCTTCCTCGAAACTGATCTTTCCTGACCTCAGCCCTGCTCAGCTAGAAAAGGAATTCCACACGTGTTTGCCTGCAGGAGTAATGGTTTTAAAAGGGTGTGGAGCTAGCTATGAGGTTTCCCAAATCAGCCGGTTCATAACATTTCTAAATTCCCCTACAGATACCCACAATGCAATGACAGCCCCTGGGCAAACAGAGCACTGATCCTCTCCTCATCACACAAAAAAACACACTAATAGACACACAGGGCTGATGGGGGTTAGTGGTAGCTTGTGAACCATAAAGTTGAATGATGACGAGAGGTTACAGACAAGCGGCTGGGAAAATCTCCTTTCGCTTGCATTTTACTTGTACTAAGTGGTTTGATTGAAACCTCCTGCTTGACTTGACGTGCTTGTGCTTCTCAAAAGCAAAAGTGAGGCGAACAGGCAGGGTAAGTTATAACAAGGCATATATATAAACAACTGGATGTCAAGGACACAGGAAGTTGAATGCAAAAGCTTGCTAGAGGCTCCGCTGCGATAAGTGATGCAGAACAAGAGTAAAAGACACATTCAATAGGGACCAATGAAACATATTAGGGTTTTGGTGGGAAAATAACAACAGCCCCACACAGAAGGAAGCTATTGATTGAACTGTGTAGAAAGTATTGTTTTTCTCACATCGACCCCAACTCACAAGCTCCATATTTCTCACTTCGTCCCACCCTCAGACAGTGTTTAAAAAGAAAATGAAGGCATTTCAGGGTAGTGTCAAACTCAGTTTCGCTTCTTCTCCGGCCACTGGCGAGAATCAAGACCATGTCCACGTCCCAGAATAACCATGACAACAGTGAGATCTGTTTATATGCTGCAAAGTGGTTGTAAAAAACACTGTGAGCAAAAGAAAAATCCTAAAATCTCAGTACTGTATGTTGAGACTGAACTCCACCCTAGGCTTGTTTTCATATTCTAATCCACAAATCACACCATCTTCTCCTTAAAAAGAAAAAAAGAAAAGAAAACAAATGTAGTCTGTATAGGAAAAATTTAAAGTCTAAGGTATAAATAATGATAAAGCACCAGTCTTTGGGACAAAAAGTGAAAAAATGCAAGTGGGCAAAAGACCAAAAGAACACCCAGAACATGGAAAATCCCTCGTTCCAATGCCAAAAATTCAGTGAAGAAAAAAATTTAACTAACAAGGGCCAAAACACTTCTGAGGTAGAGAGGGGTACTGAAGAAAAATAATATTTTTTAGCTTTATTTAAAAACAGAAGTGGCTTTCTGAACTGCCTGTCTGTACTGTCATCACTTCATTTATGGGTTTCTGTATTTGAGTCAATTACAGACAGGCTGCATGGTGAAAAAAATGACAGAATAATAATTTAATTCAATTGTTTAATCAAATCAACTTAATTTAAATTGCAATAATCCAGCATTATATTGGAACGTAATTGTTTTCAGTACTGAGTCTGATAATTTTCCACTACTATTTTGAAGTCCGTAGCCTCTTCGCTATTTTAGTGTGTCGCTATTTTTAGTGCGGCAAGTAGCTGTGAGACTGCAGCATGTGCACACTTGTGTTTACAGGTCAAACCTAAACAGAAACACTAACTAACTTGAATGTAGTTTAACTTTATGGTTCATGTACAGAGTAATCTGTGTACGGACAGCCAGGATAGAAGTGTTATGGGGCCTCCCTGCAGTTTGGATCAGAGCAGGGATGGAAATGAGGAAGAACAAGGAGAAGAGTCCACTGGAGTTCTGAGAGTGCGGGTAGAAGAGAGCGTTTTCACCATAGACAGGGCCGTCCTGGGGCAAAACTGTGAGTATTTCCGTGCTCTCTTCCGCTCTGGGATGAAGGACAGCCAACTGAACGAGTTCCACCTGCAGGGAGGCCTGAAAGCGAGGGGCTTCCTCATAGCTATGGCTGTTTCCAGGGGTGAGCGCCCTGCTATACAAGACCCAGATGAGATTGTGGAGGCCGCAGAGTGTGCAGCTTTCCTTCAAGTGGACGTTCTAGTCCAGCACTTAATAGACCTTCTTGATACAGTCAACTGCATTCTTTTGTACCACACAGCAGCGGTGTATGGCTTGTGGAGGTTGTTTCAGAGTGCTGCGGTGTTCATCCGCGATGCTTACACTGATCTGCAAGACGTGGTCAAGGCACTCCCAGAGGAGCTGATCTGCTACGTGGAGTCACTTTCACCAACATCATTTGTCGCTCTAGGGACTCATTCCCCGTCCATGAAGATGCTGCAGGACTGCTACAGGACGGTGTTTTACCTCGATGAGGAACTGGGTACTTGGAAATACCTGATTGATCTGCCAACAGATACCAGCACCTCCATGGCCGGGGTGGCCGTCGTGGGGAACCGGTTGTATATCGTTGGAGGAGTACGGGGAGTTAGCAAGGAAACTGTGGACTTAAGCTTCTGTTATGACACAGAAACCAACACTTGGAGTGTGTTTGATGGTCCTCAGCAGTCCAGGTATAACTTTACCCTGGTGGGTCATGACGGACACTTGTATGCCATCGGAGGTGAATTCGACAAAAAGATTATGTCCTCGGTAGAAGCATGTGATGTTTCCACAGGTGCGTGGACATTTTGTAAGAACGCGCCTCGTTCTGTGGCTGCGCCGGCTAGCGCTGTTGCCAGGCGTAGGATATTTGTGTGTTTCTGGAAGCCTCCAGATACAACAGACATTTATGAATACGCACCTAAAAATGACGAATGGACATTGGTCACCACTATGGTCAAGCCTCAGAGTTACGGACACTGCATCGTGGCTCATAGCGACAACCTGTATGTCATGAGGAACGGCCCATGTGATGACTTCCTGCGCTGCCTCATGGACTGCTACAACATCACTACGGGTCAATGGACGGCCATGCCAGGACACTACGTCAATAGCAGGGGTGCCCTCTTCACGGCTATGGTGAGGGGGAACTCTGCGTTCACCGTCAACCGCAATTTGACCCTGGAATATGTCATTTGTGGTGACAAGTGGAAGCCTCGCAGACAGATGACGGGTTTTCCAAAAAGCGGCTCGCTCTGGACCTGCTTACTCAGACTGCCCAAGAACACAGATACACAGCAGGAACGTGATGCAGAGGAAGCATTGGAGACGAATGCCAATGTGGAATGTGTGGAAGATTCGGTAGAGGCTAATCATCCACCTTAGGGATTGCGTATCAATCTGTTATTTTATTTGCAATTGTAATTAAAGAAATAGTACATCTAAAAGTTAAAATTATGTCATTATTTACTCACCCTTGTGTCGTTTTAAAGGGTTAGTTCACCTAAAAATTAAAATTCTGTCATTAATTCCTCACCCTCATGTCGTTCCAAACTTGTAAGACCTTCGTTCATCTTTGGAACACAAATTAAGATATTTTTGTTGAAATCCGAGAGGTAGGAAAGACATCGTTAAAACAAACAAACAAACAAACTACCTTTCTGGGCCTTGAAAGTGTTAATTACATTGCTGTCTATGGAGGGGTCAGAGAGCTCTCGGATTTCATCAAAAAGACCTTAATGGTAACACTTTACAATAAGGTTTCATTACTTAACATTAGTTAATGTATTAACTAACATGAACTAACCATGAGCAATACATTTGTTACTGTATTTGTTAATCTTTGTTAACGTTAGTTAATAAAAATACAGCTGTTCATGGTTTGTTCATGTTAGTTCACGGTGCATTAACTAATGTTAACAAGATTTTAATAAAGTATTATTAAATGTTGAAATTAACATTAACAAAGATAAATAAATGCTTTATAAGTGCAGTTCATTATTAGTTCGTGTTAACTAATGCAGTTAACTAATGTTAACTAATGAACCTTATTGTAAAGTGTTACCTCCTTAATTTGTGTTCCGAAGATGAACGAAGGTCTTACGGGTTTGGAACGACATGAAGGTGAGTAATTTATGACAGAATTTTCATTTTTGGGTGAACTAACCCTTTAAACCTTTCTTTTTTGCCGTTGAGCACAAAGGAAGGTATTTTAAATAATACATTGTACACCACTTGAAAGAAAATGGGGAAATGCAAAGTGAGTGGCAAGTACATTTGAAATATTTCTCCTTTTTTGTTCCACAGAAGAAAGCCAGGTTTAGAACAATACGAGAGTGAGTATATGATTATATGACATAGTATATGTATATGACAGAATTTTCATTATCAATTAATAAAATGTTATAAACAATAAATAAAAGCAATAAAAGTCTCTATGCATATTGTCTATGGCAAATGAGAGAAACACAATAAATGAACAGGTGTGAACACATCTACCATCCCTCGTTCCCACACATATGCACACGCACACGTGTCCATGCTCTAACTGCGGTTCTCCAGCCTCCATAAACAGCTCCCTGATCGCTTGTGCAGCTGCTGTTAATCAGCCCCAGCACCCCGCAGATGGGTCTGAAGTTCAAAGTCTTCTCGCTGGAGAGCTTTAATGCTCTCCATCCTCCTGTCTGTCTGTATGTCTGACTGACTGCAGACTCCCACAGCAGCCTAGGATTGATACAGGAGCTACAAAGTATTTTAGCACAAAGACTCCACGTTTTTTACTTCCTCATATTTCTCTCATTTAAAAAAAATAATGTTATCTTGATACTGATGATTACTGTTTCTAAACAAGGCAGAATTCATTATCGACCTGCAGGACTAGTTATTTGGCTTGTGTGTGGCTTATAAACAAAAACGCACAACATTTTTGAGCGTGGGAAACAGATACATAACAGATATGTGGTAAGTAAAAAGGCCAAAATGAAAGTAAACAGCAGATAATAAAGGACAGCAGGACCAGAGTGTCATGTAATGTAGTAGTTCATGTGACTGAAAAAGAGATAGGGCTGTGCGATACAACTAAGATATTATATGTAGGCTACATCAAAATTTTTGATACTTTTTTGATAATGTTCAATATACAGTACATCACAATCAGGGCTTGAAATGAACACAATTGAAATATATTTTTCAATTGTAGTCTTATAAATAATCTGAAATAATAAACTAAGTGCAATGTACTGTTGTTCTTGCTCTCTCATCTCTCCGACAGCGATTTGACACACAAACCCGCCTCCCCTCACTCACTTGTTTCATTTGCTCCGGATGAATATTGTTGATGTTACAGGGTTTGAATTGCGCATAAGAGTTCTTTTTTGCTGCTTATTGCACTTAAACAGTCAAATACACACAAAATAATATCAAAATACCGGTTTTGGCGAGTATTTACGTAAACATAGTCAGTTATGTTTTAAGCCTGGGACACACCAAGCCGACATCAAAGAACTAGCGACGACGAAAGCCGACTTGTCGGCTGCATCTCAGCCAAAAAGCTGCGCTTGAACACACAACATGCTGAATCAGCCCAAAAACCCAGACGGCATCCGACTTGAGCCAGTGGTGCGGAACACACCAAAAAAACTAAGCTGATCGATGCTCAAAAATGGCTCGACATTGCCCGACGGCCAACCGTCTGCTTGGTGTGTCCTGGATGTAAACAGTTGAGAAAGAAAATGCATGTGTAACAGTATAATGGGTCTGTGCGTCAGGTCTTAAAGTGACAGATAATATTATGAGATAATATTAAAAATATCTATTTGGAAGTTTTTCCCTATGGTATCGATGTCAAAATTGGGGCCAGTGAAAATGCTGAGCGGCTAGTAACTTTGGAAAACCACTAGCCACAGTGGCTGGTGAGAAAAAAAGTTAATGTCAAACCCTGATCACAATATATATTTATTTCCTCTGCAATGGCTCATTTCAACCAAACTGACTGCAAAATAAAGCAAAAATCTAGTCAAAATGTTTTTTTTTTTTCAAAGAGTTTTTTCACTAAATGAACAAATTATAACAATATTAATAATTATTATTATTATTACTGAATCACTTATTCTTAAATCACTGAATCACTGAATTTTGACTCAATGAATTAAAACGTTTATTGAAAATTATGCAAAAGCAAAATCTTTTTTATTCAATATACTATATCGCCCAACCCTAATAGTAGATTACATATAGTATAGAATTTGTCTTACTAACATCTCAAGACACATTAGGTGGGAAATTAAACTGTGTCAGGTTTTTGTTTCAGTGTCTTTGTGCTAGTATATGCTGTTGTTTAAATGATGCTGAGGGTCACTCACTGGTCTGGGAGGAGGCGGCTCTGGTGGGTTCTTCACAGGGATGTATTTTCCTGGTTCTCCGTTGGCTTCAGGTCTTTGGTCTGACAAGCATATAGATTTTCACACAGAACAACAGTGGCTGTTAATTAATAGATCAAAGACTTTTCAAAGGGTTCATCATGTGCAGCAAAAATAAGCATTCAAGAACTGTGCATGCAAGCAACATGTAAACGTAATATTTCTGCTCTTCGGCTCGGCTCGGTTCTGGTATCACTGCATAGCCTACGGCAGTCTCTTAGAGCTGATGGCCATATTCAGTGGCTTCCCATCAGACATTCCTTCAACTTCCTCTCCAAACGGTAACATCTGGGTTGCTGTAGGAACGCAAAGAAAATACCAAACCCGCACAGCAAGGGCTAAGAGTCACCAAGGAGTCAGGACACCATCAAGTGTTGCCTTTTACAATTCAATTCAATTCTCACCACTTACATTTCCCTGTTGGTCTACGTGAGCTTATATGATGTTTCACATTAGTGACTCATTGCAGATATTGATTTATCAGATGCAAATAGCACAAAGTTGTGCATTTTCACATATGAAAGGAAATGATGAAATTACATTGTAAAAAGTCCCTCTTCACGATAAGGAAACTCAAAGAATTGTTCTCCTGATAAGCCTTTTTAAAATTGTGTTTATTAAAATGGTGCGGTTTGCGAATCTGATCAAAGAATGCAACCGCAGTTTAGTCATGCATGTATCTTTTTGGTGTAGACGACTGTGATGTGAATGTTAAGTCTGGTTTTATTGTTACTCTCATTCTTTAGTGAAATCTAAACAAAGCAGCTTGGCCTCAGATGGGGGTCTGGCAGAAAGAGCGAGAGGAGGACAGGAGTTACTGAGAAACAGACAGGAAATGGTGAGGAGTGGGAGGAGGGAGGGGCTTAACACTTCAGCCATAACCCAATCACCCCCCTAAACATGACACATTCACAGCAGCGCTGTCAAACACCAAGATAAACCACTGTGATATGTGAGAGACATGTTTGCAGGTCCGGGGCCATTTTCATCCTCACACCTGCAAAGTTTAGTAAGTTGATTATGGTGGAGACTATAAACTCACCTCTGTCTGTTCTGTCTTGGTTTTGACCTGTGACGATGACTTTGTTCATGTAGATGTATTCTTCATCTCCTCCTGCAAAATAACCATGATTAAAGACTGGATTATAAATTTGACCCATGATTTTTAATAGCGTCAGTTTTTTTTGTGCAGAGTTTGTGCTGCCGGAGCCCAAAAAGTATTTGGACACTTTCCCAACCCGATCTCACGAGAAAACACTTTTTTTTTAAGAAGCTGCAATTTTGTACAAATTTGTATGATGTAATTAGTAGGAAAACATATGATTGTAACATAAAAAAACTAACCCACCAAAAAACATAACTGTCAGTGAGACGTGCTGGAATGAGATATTCATACATACAAATTCACTACCAATTTGCCAACTTAAAATAGTTGTCAGGAGACTGTATTGTAATTTACACTTAAAATGCGACTTAAGTGTCACTGGCTTATATGGATAAGCCTATATTTATTTCCATGTCATGGCCAATAACCAATAAACGGTTGATATCAAAATTCTACAATATTTTCCAAATTCTCTATTTTTCCATTATATTCCATTAAAGACTACATTACCCACAATACTCTCTGCCTGGACTCATCATCCCTGATTACATCCACCTGTGTCTCATTACCCTGTTTACCTCACCCTATATAAGCCTGGTTATCTCAGTCATTCATTGCGAAGTCTTGTTTGTTATAATACTGCATTTCTGAGCGTTTCCCCTGTTTTCCTTGCTTTCCTTGCTTTCCTTGCTCTTGGTTTTGGATATCTGCCCGTGTCCTGGTTTTCTTGTTCCTGTCTCACCCTCTGGATTTGTTTGTTTGATTGGACTGATTTACTGTGCTCTTACCTTTTGCCTGTTTTATGGACTACGACTTTGGATTGTGCTATCAATAAAGCTGCATTTGGATCCTCAACCTTTTGTCTCAGAGCAGTTCCGTTACAGTTATTAAATTATTTGTGTTTTTAAAAAACAACTTTAAAGGGATAGTTCACCCAAAAATTCTGTCATTTACTCACCTTCAAGTTGTTCCAAATCTGTATGAATTTATTTTTTCTGCTGAACACAAAAAAGGATATTTTGAAGAACGCCGGTCGCCAAACAGTTGATGTGGGAATAAAAAAACTAAAACTATGGAAGACAATGGGGCCCATCAATTGTTTGGTTACCGACATTGTGTTCAGCAGAACAAAGACATTCATACAGGTTTGGAACAACCTGAGGGTGAGTAAATGATGACAATTTTTATTTTTGGCTGAACTATCCCTTTACGAGAGCATTAGACGGCAAAGATGGAGAAAAACATGTATATAGTTAATGTGGTGATCTACACCTGTGGTTTTTCTGTTAGGACACCTGTGTGAACTTGATGAACTTCGCTTATTTATGCAATACATTCATACAAATTAAATGTGTGGTTTAAACGTCCAAATACTTTTGGGCCCACTGTATGTGAACTTGCTGGAGTAAAGATACTCTCTGCTCTACTCAAGTAACCTTGCCTGGAACTTCTAGGACTTCTTTGACTTTTTCTCCCCCTCCTTCTCGTATTCAATGCTTTTTCAGATTCTGGACGCTTTCATCCCTCATTTATTTTACTAAACATGTAATAGATTTCTATTACAGAGAAGAACAGTGAGAGTTTTGTCTCACACTTCTCTTGTGTAAGGGTCCAAAGGCATCTCCAGGGCCCCTCCTTCTGTACACATCAAAGCCAGGCCAGTGGGAGACATAGAGAGGTCATATTCTATCATAATAAAAGTGCTGATTTAGTCCAAGCCTGTGGGAGATTGATTTATAGCTTGCTTGGCAACAAAAAACATTTTAGGACATTTTTTTGGATTTTCACAATATTTCAGAAGAACTAAATTAAGCCTTAAGATGTGCCAATTCACAGGTAACAAAGCTTTGATATATTTTTGAAGGGGAAATAAAACCCTGTGATGAAGCAAAAACATGTTTCGATTGTACAGTGAAAACAGATTGGGATTTGGAGGATGGAAATGAAAGCTATTTATAAGCTGCTACTAAAAGGAAGTGAGTGTCCCTAGAGGATAAAAACAGCCTTGGAAAATGATACAGCTTGAAGCCAGGGGAGGAAGTGCACAAGCCCGAGACCAGAACATGAAAAACCTACAGCCATGCTTGTGTGAAGAAAAGAAGCAAATGGATGGACCAAAATTATGGGCTCCTTAATAAGACAGAACAGAGCAGATTCTCTAAACAACACACAACTGTTGCTCCCCATGAGAACAATTGTGCTACGCAAGCATATGCTGAAATACATACATTTTTTGTGGGGCCTTTTACTACTTTTTATTGACAATAGTAAAGAGAGAAGGGACATCACAGGCTTTTTCAGATGGCAAACCTGATTCAACGATAAAAAAAAGTAATCGTCAGTATTCATCATCATCATCATCAAAAGAAAGAAAAGCCAGTACTTTTATTTAGCAAGGGTGTCTTGAATTGATCAAAAAGACAGTAAAGACATTTATAATGTTACAAAAAAAATCTAATTCAAATAAATGCTGTTCTTCTATTTCTTTCTATTCATCAAGGAATCCTGAAAAAAATTATAATGGTTTCCATAAATATATTAAGCAGCACTACACTGATAATACTAAGAAATATTTCTTGAGCAGCAAATCAGCATATTAGAATGATTTCTGAAGGATCATGTGACACTGAAGACTGGAGCAATGGCTGCTGAAAATTCAGCTTTGCCATCACAGGAATAAATTAAATGTTTTACTGTATTTTTGATCAAATAAATGCAGCCTTGGTGAGCATAAAAGACTTATTTCAAAAACATAAAAAAAGTGTACTGACCCCAAACTATTGAACAGTAGTGTACTGAATAATTAATAATAATAATAATTTGTTACATTTATATAGCACTTTTCTGGGTACTAAAAGCGTTTTACATGGAAAGGAGGAATCTCCTCAACCACCACCGTCGATTAGTCATTTAATGTTGTCCCTTTGGTCCAATCAACTCGCAAACCACTTAGAATCCTTCATGGACCACCAATGCTTTGCAGACCACAGTTTGACAAGGAGTGGTGTAGAGTTAGTTGGTTAGTCTAGACATTATATTGTTATTTATGTACCATTGGAAGACGTGTACGATTGCAGCAGCTCAGTCAGGAGGCTCTTCTGTACTGTGGCATTTCCACTCAGCTTCTCTCCATCCAGGATCTTCAGGAACCTCTGCAGCTGCTCCAACAGCTGCTCCAGCACTGCACACAGACACACACACACACACACACAACATAGTTAGCTTGAGTAATAAATAAAAGCATCATGTCAGTGAATTAGATCTGCACTGTGCTGAACCTTGATTTCGAGTAAATACCACTCATGCTGATTACAAATTAGTCACAGTAAAATGAAATATACATGCTAGATAAGTTCAGGATTATCTGCATTTTGGGCACTAAAATGAAGCAGTTTTCAATCAGTTGAAAATTACCAACGGCTGATAGCACAAAGGTGAACCACTTGTGCCTGTCAAGTTGTGCTTCACTGACCTTGAAAGCGATTGCTTTTTATTATACACATTAAACCAAGAACTCATTTCCTCATTATGTAAAATGCTCTATTGGCTTATTTTGAATGTTATGCTAATTGTTGACAACATCCATATTATTTAGCCTTTTGTGTCTGTGTGAAGCTAGCTAGCAGCAGGTTAAGGTCAAGGATACGTCATGGGTTGTGGAGAGAGTCAGTGTGGGGTGAATAAGGAGACTTTGTCACTCTACCCACACACCCTCAGGGGTCAGCAGCAAACTGGGCATCCCAGTCTTGACTATGAAGGCCATACTTTGTTTTTCTCCTCTCATGAACCATACTGCTTTACAACACAGCTGACCTTACCGGACAAGAGCTCAAAAAAAGGAAATGAAACTGAAAGTATAGATTAATATGTGCCATTAACATCTCATTAAAACTCCACATAAGGCTATAAAGCACGGGTGCATGCAAAAACAAAAACAACCACATTCCATTCAGTCCAATAAAAATATGCTATTTGTCTTTGTTTTGTGGTATATAAAGGACAAATGAGTGAGTGCTGGTTGTTGGTTAACTTACTAACAGTCACTCTCCTGTTCATTTAAATATTTGGTCATCATACTTAAAATTTCAGAGATCAAATGACATTTATGTAGTGTAAAAATTAGATGAGGATGAGAGATTAGCATTCAAATTTTGAGCAATTATAATGTTTTATAAATAGTACTCATGGGCCCTATTTTAACTATCTGAGCGCATGGCTCAGGCGCACTTAGGGCATGTCCGAATCCACTTTTGCTAGTTTAACGACGGAAAAAATGGTTGGTGCGCCAGGCGCATGGTCCAAAAGGGTTGTACCTAGTCTCTTAATGAGTCATGGGTGTGTTTTGGGTATAACGTGCAATAAACCAATCAGAGTCTCATCTCCCATTCCCTTTAAAAGCCAGCTGCACTTGCACCATGGCGAATTTCGCTATTTACATGGCGGAATTTGCAAGCGGAAAGACTGAACGCTTCTCCAGAGAGGAATCCTTTTATTTTTAATATTTAAAAATGTTTGTGTGTTGCTGCACGTCCCTGTGTGTGTAATAAGCAGAGTGTATGCACGTTGTGTACCTGCCTATAGGCGCATATTACTAACGAGCCCTTTAAATAACACAAAAAATACTTTTCAGTTGCCTCAAAATAGCAACATGCCAACAATACACCTGAACACACCTCGTTTTCAGACCAGCACGCCCATGGGCGAACAGATGATCGCGAGTGCATTTGCTATTTAAACAATGTGGCGCTGGACGTAAAAAAATTTGAACTGCGTCACTGCACAGCACAGATAGATGAACTATTAACCGTAACACTAGGTGCATTTACATGTCAGGGACTATATTATAATGTATATATATTTTCATAATTTAGTAATCATTCTAATAAAAGCAACAAGGGACTTGTTGCTTTGCTGCAGGGAATATATTCAGAGATAAAGTGTTTGCAGGCACCTGGCTGTAAAAACCCTTTAGCCCATATTATCAATGTCTTGTACCTTACTGGTTAAATATAAACTTCTCTAGTTTCTAAACTAATGCAATGACCTATAAAACTACTCAACCCATGTTCATGTTTCTCTTATAGCTACGGTGGTGATGTTTACTTTCCTTTTACTATGGAACAGTATTTTTTTTTTTGCCCTGCCTTTAGGAAGGACAGGCCCAATTCAGTTTGGTGATGCAACACTAGGCAATATCTGTCTTTGTCCACAAGCAGTGTCCCTACCCAGATGATCTGCTGTTCGGACTTTGGACAATGGATAGAGAAGAATGAATGCCATCAAATAATTAAAGTTTGCTGTGAATCTTTTAGTAACACTGGATTACTCATTGCCATGACTAAGGCAGATAATCTGTTTTCTTTAGCATGCACAATGAGCTGAATAACATTCATTTATAGATTGTTGACTTGAAATTTCAAGCAGTGATACTATGTTATATGGATCTAAATCTTTATAATTATTATACACATTTTTATGACCTCAATTAAGAGACTTTACATATTATACATACTGTATATATATATACTTTTAAAAATTAATGTCACATTACAAGAACAGCAAAACAGCTACTGATTAAAAACGGCGAAATGTGTGAAAGAAATGCAGATTTTACATTAAAACCTTGATGCTAAAAAAACTGAAGTGTCATTTGCCAACAAGCCTTATGCATATAAAATATGGAACAATCCTCTCCATGTATGTCTGTAGCAGATATACATCTGTATTCGTTTTTTAGTTTTGAGATTGACACCATCAAGATAAGTGTCATACACGTTGCTGCTGCTATAATGATGAAGCTGTCTATAATTACTAATAATATTTTAATGTCTGTCTAGTGTCTATTATTACTATATTAAGTCAATGGTAGTAACATCTCTGGAATTCCTGTGAGAGTAAGACATGCTTCGAGACATGTTAAGCACAATAGAAAGTCATAGCTTAGGAGGGCAGGATTTATTTGAACATTCTTGTCCGCCCCCTCAGAGGAAGATAACATCTATCCATCTTTGCGTGCATAAATAGCTCCTGAGAAGAACTCCTGTATGAAAGATAAAATCACTGACAAAGACGTCAAACAAATAAAACAAGCTCACTGGACATAACATGCGAGTGTGTTCAATGTTCAATATGTCCTCAATATCTGCTTATTTTTAGTTCACTGATAGGATTATTTAAATGATCATCTTTATGAAGATAATGACGTATCAAAGTTTTAAAGTATATACTACTTGATGGCATTACTATTTGTAGGAATTTGTTCATAAAATGTGGTTCTAACACACATTTAATGTAAACAGCCAATATTTCCAAAACAGCTTGTGGCTTCACCTAGCATCAACATCATGTTTACAAGAATTCACAAGTTTTTTTGGTTTCTCACCCACGAAGAACACACACAACAAATCTGTTTTTCTTTTAAAGTAGCGTATATGCCATTTCCTTTGTTGATTCCCCCCCCCAAAAAAAGAATTAAAAAATGTAAATTTCAACAGTTTTTTTTCCATACATTTAAAGTTAATGGGGTCCAAAACAACACTGTACACTACTGACATTCATTGTAACGTTATAACACTTAGAACTTTTTTCAAAATATCCTCTTTTGTCATACAGGTTTGGAACGACATGAGGGTGAATAAATGATGAAAGAATTTTCATTTTTGGAGGAACTATCCCTTTAATATTGTCATGTATTCTCTTCCCATGATGTTCAGCTGAGCATTTGTCCAAACATTTTCTTTGCCGTGTGTTTTCAGAGATTGACTTCGATGCCCTTCTCTGGAGGGACCATGGGAATGTGGAGTCAGCTGACTCTAGTCCAATGAGGGCCGAGTTTCCGTTGGATACAGTTTGGCCCCAAGCCCATTTAACACTGCAAACGGTGAGAACGAGAATGTTACATCCCTGTACGCACTAGAACCGCTCACACTTCCTCAGAGTAATGAAACCTGGGTTTGACAGTGACACGTTAGACTGTCTAACACACGACAGTCACCGACTAAAAGGGCAGAGTGTCACAAAATATGCTCAAAAATGATCAACAATTTCACTTTTATTGAAGGAATGAGGACAAAGACAGATCATTGTGCTGTCAGTACCTGTCTGGCTAACACTGCAGCAGAGAGGGGATTTCTTTCTGGTGTAAAAAAAAAAAAAAAAAATCCACTTCCTTCTTCCAGGACAAACAATGACTGCAAATAAAGGTGTTTGATGGTGTTTTGTAAACCCTACACTATTTCTGGACTTTCAGTTTGAACAAAGAAATCGTTTTTGCGGCTGATATGCTGAGCAAGTGTTTGATGGAACATGGAAGAACTCAATAAAACCATCTTATACTGTGTACATTGTCGCTGTGCTTGTTTTTTTTGAGTGCCTATTGAACTGATTTTAGACACATGCTCATGGTAAATTGTAAGGTTAAGCACTGCTCTTCCCAGAATCAAAGCCACAGAGCGTTTGCTGTATCAGAGCTGGCATAATAAACACGAGTTTAAATCGAATGGACGAGGAGCATTTTGATGCTCCTCTGGCTTGTGTTAGTGTCCTAAGTGGTTTGATTTTTAAAGGCAATTCCTGTCTGACACTTAAAATACAGCCCGGCTCCAGCTGTGGCTCATATACTTAGCTCAGCTCAAGGCGCCGTGTCATAGCACATCATTTATTTGATTCCCGAGTCAAACCCTCAATCTCTAAAACGACGGGCTGTCGGCCATGTGGGAGGGCGATCACCGCAGTGGTGGCATGTTTTTTGGTGTTTGCTGTTGCATAGCATTCTCTATTCTTGTTTAAAGGGAACAGATGACACTAACCATCCTGAGAATGCAGAAAAGCAGAACAGAACCACTGATCTGTTGTATACCTCTTAAAAAAGCACTCCACAAAAAACGCTGAATGTCACAGGTCAATATGCATGCTGCATACACAATACACAAGTCAAAGATGGATCTGTACTATACCTGAGATTTTAAGTAAATAGATTTTTATAATTACTGGTACAGCTCTTGCTATAAACAAATTACCACTGTACAACGTCCATCTTTAAATATTTTCACCCCATCTGAGCCTTAGATTTAAAAAGGCCATATTTGCCCACTACTATAACCATGACACTTTGAAAATGCCCCTTTTTGCATGTTAAATGAGAACATGCCTACTCCAACCCAGCCTAAAATAATAATCAAATCAATAATTTGAAAACTATTACATCTTTTGATTACAATTTTACATACTCAGCATGAACAGCACAGTTCATGAACTCTGTTAATTGATGATTTTTGCCAGTAAACATAAAATCTAAACAAAATTGCTACATAATCAGAACTGCTTCCGCACAAAAACCATACAAGCTCCTTTAAACACCACCAGAAATAAAGAGGTAATTATTCACTGGTTTCATTATGTTTAATGAGACATCATAATAGTCTAGTTCCTATTTCTCTCAAATGCAACAACCACAATGAATCTTTACTTAAATATATACGCACACTCAAATCACATTACTCAGTAAAATTGCATCAATTATATATAATTCTGTACTACACAAATTAAAACATACTGTGTCACATTTCAGCGTAATGTTGATCACACCCATGCTCTTAAACATCCATCTATTAGCCAACAACAAGTTACAGCAGCAAGTACATTTTAAGGCTTAATATATGTCTCGACCCAGGAATGTTGCATTATGGTCTGGCCCGCTGGCTTTGCTTTTTGCTTTTCAGTTTATTTAGATTAAGCAATCAGGAGCACTGGCCACAGAAAATCAGATTGCTCAGAAAAACTGGGTTACAAATTCCATTTCCTACAATTACTCCTTATCAAAAGGAGCCAAAATGTTTTCTTTTGTCTGGACCATTTATAATCACAATTTCGGAGAGAGACTGAGTTATGGATGAGATCTGCAGGGACCTATGGCCAAATACATTTGACTACTTTAATATTGTATTACAATCCATGGAGAAGAGCAGCGTCTATCCGCCAACACACACAAAAGAACAACCTCTTTAACTCCTGGATGGAAAGACTGCTAACATGGCTAACCGTGTTTCAAAGGTTTCTAAATTTTGTATTAAATATACTAAGCATAATTTAAAGTCACAATAAATTGACTCAGGCTACTAGCCCCTCATATGATAGGTCGAACCTGATGATTTATCTGTCTGGTCTCTGCTTATAATGCACATTAAACATGAGCCACTGAATCTTTACAGTAAAAGCTTAAGTGAAAACTCTTAGCTACATAAAACCCTGTGTGGGTGCAGCTATGCACCACATCATCTATTCTTCTGAAAAACACTGCAGTGCCTTTGAACATGACTGAACTGCCCTGGGCCTTGACTCTTATTTCATGGAGGTGAAATCAACACTCTTGAGACATTTGCTGTGTCATCTATTGCCTACACCCTGAGTACTCCATAAAACATGCATGCACACCATTGATTTTAATGTTAAATTAAACCTTACTGAATAAAGCTGAAATAAAATAAAATGTAAATATTAGAACAAAAAGTGGAGATTATTCATTAACAGTAGAGAAAATATCCATATTTAACACGTTATAAAGTAAAATATCTAGCTTCCGGCATTACTGGCGTGACGATGACGTTGAACGTAGTGTAAGCGCTTTGAAACTGCGTGAGGCATTACACTTTCATAAAGTTTTAAATATGGATATTATATCTTACACAAACCCATCGATTCACTTCAGAAGGCCTTTATTAACCCCCCGGAGCCGTATGGATTACTTTTATAATGGATGGATGCACTTTTTTGGGCTTCAAATTTTGGGCTGCCATTCACTGCCATTATAATGCTTGGATTTTTAATATAACTCCGATTGTATTCGTCTGAAAGAAGAATGTCATATACACCTAGGATGGCTTGAGGGTGAGTAAATTATGGGATAATTTTCATTTTTGGGTGAACTATCCCTTTAATTTATTATATTACTTAGGGCTGTTGAATGCTTGAATGCTTGGTTGAAAAACATTCTAAGGTGTGCAATTATTTTCAGGGAAACGCACAGCTAAAGTAGTTCCAGGCAGGTCTTGACCACATTACAGTTCCATATCACTTTGCCAAATGATTTGGGTTATTTCAAAGGTCCTTCCCGCCTACAACAGCACAAGAACCAAAACCCACAATGACACTGATAAAGCAAACACATATAGTAAACAATAGGATAAAAACAACAAATTATTTCCATGTTTTTAACACAAAATTATGTTTTATTATGTATGGAAAGCTCTTTCTCCTGCTCTCTCTCCAACTCAAACGGACACACACTCGCACAGAAATGTGTTGTCAGCTCTGCTCTGAAGATTTCATCAGTAAAAAAACTGTTTAGCAACCTAAAAGCTACATGACATTTCTCACTAGCGAGGTAATAACAACGCTGTTCTTGAAGCAGATAAACTTACAGTTTCACTATTAGTAGAGACACTGCTGCTGAACACTGTTGAGAGACGCACAGCCTCATGTAATTTACACACGCAAAATCAATCTCTCTCTCTCTCCCTCTCTCTAATAACTGCATTAGTCTGCTATCAGTGGCTCAAGCCTCCGTTACTAGCTGTAAAATTACATTTTGGAATTAGCAACAGAGGCTTGGGATTAGATGCATAAGAAATTAGTCCTACACACAAGAGCGTTTTAAGGTCAAAAACCTGACAAATGTCTTGAAATACAACATCTGAACGATGTCTTGAGGTGTGGTAACCATAGTATAAGTGGAATAATTGACTCAGGCGTGGATTATTTTCTAATAATTCAACGGCTTGTCGACAGTTATTCCTAATTCTCTTCCTATTGATGCAGTGATGCAACAAGAAATCATAGTTATTTGTGGTTTCAAAGGAAGAGAAGTAATAAATAGGTTGCTTTTAAAAAGTGCTTAATTTATTTATGCCGCAATGCACTCTGGTACACTGTTTCTCAGATCACAGATACAATTAAGTAAACAAAACTTAAATGGTTTAAGTAAATGTGGCTCAAAATAAGTAAGGAACACTTTTAACATATTAGTAAATAAGAATTAAATTATGCATGATACAGTTCAATTAAGCAAATTGAACAAATTAGTTTTTACGGTGTACAGTGCTGGGTAGTAACTGATTATATGTAGATTACATGTAATCTGGATTACGTAATCAGATTCCTAAAATGAATACTTGTAATTAGATTATATGTTTTAAAATACTCATAATCAGAATACAGTTACGTTTTTATTAATTACTTTACTTGATATTCACAAAATGCTAGTAAATTCTTCAGAATTAATTGATTCTCCCTAATTATTAATTTCTTATCTTTTAAATTTTCCTTTCTCAAAAATGTTGTGGAACTGCACACACAGACTGGCCAAGGCTCAGGCAACTATATAAATACATGGAAAATAGAGAGGCCGCACAGCATAAACAAATACAACTTTATTAATTATTAGATTTTCATAAATTTATGAACCCCCTGCAGTTTCTTCCCAAACCCTAATTTGGAAAAGCCTGACACAATGCAATGTTTAATGCACTTCATGTTGTTGACAACAAAAAATGGAATCATTTTTCTTTCTCTTTGTATTTTTATCAATATGGTACAATATTATACTATTCAAACCAAATGTTACAAAAAAGTAATCAAAAAGCATTCAGATTATATTACCTAAAATGTGTAATGTAATAGATCATGTTACTAACTACAATTTTTTGAAATAATGTATTTAGGACTACAATTTGCAAGTAATCTACCCAAATTTAATGTAATTGTAATTTAAAATTTAATGTTGAAGTGATGATTGGACTCTATAAAGTAGGAGATATATACCGAAATGGAGTCAGGTTGTTCTAGGGGAGGGACTGAAAAGTAAGAGGGATTTGTGACATCATGGTTCAGAGTTGGAGGAAGTACATTTTAATATAAGATTACAGAGACCATTTTTTATTGGAAAAAACTGCCCACTGATAAATCATGCACAATAAGAGCAGGAACATGCATAAAGCAAGCAAAAATATCAGATTTCATGTTGACTTGTTGACTTCAAGTCGTTCTGTTTTAATTAAAAATGAAAAGGAAACTAAGGCATAAAACAAACTTTTCTCACACAGCCTCTCCCATTTCCCCTTTCTAACTGTCTACAGACACAAAAGACACTGATTTAAACTTAGAAACCCTCCCCAGTTTGCTGCTTTCTCACAAATACTTCTGCTGTGCTACTTATGGGTCTTGGCTGTGATTGTAGTTGGCCTTAGAAATATGTCCCTTGACTGTATGGTTTATTTATTTACGTTGTTCTTCAATCCTATTCAACACAGGCACAGCAGTTTGACTTTGATTGACATTTGCTGCACAGATGATTATAATGAATAACTGTTTTGGAGTGCCAGTGACAGTTTTGCATGCAGTGTTATTTAATTTTAAATGGAACTGAGTTCATTTGTGTGAACGAGTCACTCTCCACAGCAAGCTGCAAGAACACACTATTACCCAAACCCCTCGGATACAAATAACTGTGCACATTAACCACATAGACACAGTAATGTTCACATAGTTCAGACACAGTAAAAATAGACCTGTCCAAACACTGTATACATGTATGTATATATACTGTATGAAGATACAGTAACACCTGCCAATCCGCCAAATGTGGGTGGATTTCAGCAGTGGCGTGTAAAACAGTCACTCCCACTAGCCACTTTGGCAGGATATCCAATTAAATAAATATATTTTTGAAGCATGATGCTTTAATTATTTACATGTGTGCAGGTTATGTGTCTTCCAGCGTCTCTGCATGTGCTGTTTGTTTTGGTTTCCAATAATGTGCATTTGGGAACGCATATGAAATCTGACGCGCTTTGTTTCATTGTGAAGTATTGCACTGTTATCATATACATGCATGGAGCGCATCTCAGCAGCTTGGTTAAAAAACTCCATCTCTGCATATGCTGTGAGTTTTGGTTGCTTATAACATTCATCTGGGAACGCAACATGCGTCATTTCAAAATAAAAGTTTAAACCCTCGCTCTGAGTTTGCATGTTTTGATGTTCACGTTCTTGTTCAAGCAGTAGCATTTCTATTGTAAAGAAGCGGCAAAATATTAAAGATTATGTGGACAGTTGAATTAAATGTTGTTTGGCAAATATTAAACAAGGATTTGATCATGCTGTAAAGTGTAAAGTGCATTTGTTATAATACATAATGTACATAAGTTGATTGTTTATATTACATTATGTATTTTAACAGTGTTGTTCAATAAAACCAAATGATTACTTGCTTTTGATACATTATTTGAAACTATTATTATTGCCTCATTGTTATTTTATATGTATTTTAAGGAAAATAAATATTGTCTCATCTCATTCTCGTAAACCCAATATCGTGAATCTTCTGGTCTCGTGAGCTAAGTGTATCATCATATACCCCTAATAATTTTCCCAACAACAAAATTGTGGCCAGAGAAAATGCTGAGTGGCTAGTAACTTTGGAAAACTCCTAGCCATGTGGCTACCTGGTAAGCAATATATATATATATATATATACACACACAGTCCAAAAATTACCAAAAATCATTTAGACACCAGATATAATTTTTTACTAGTGGGTGCAGGACAGTATAGTTCATTTATGTAAGTGAGGATAGCAAAATAAAGTAAACTGTGACATATTATACCCAAAAATTCTTCATACAGTGGACTACCACTAAAATTGATAAAAAATTTGGGACCAAAATTATTCAGACACTTTGACCTGACCATGTTTTGCTTAAGTGTTTTTTCTTTAATTGCTAATGTGACCTTTTACACCAAAAACTGAACAAAATTAAGCATTGCTTGGTAATTGGTTGACCTAAATTGATATTATCTAATTGTGTACTTAAATTTAACAGCTGACAGCTGATTGGTTGTAATCCATTACATAGCTTTCTATCAAAGTTATCTGACATTATCAAGATGAATTTGTTCTGACACAGTTTAACTCTGAGTTCTTGTCATATTTTATTACCATTTTCTAAAACTATAGCGAATAAACTGTGATAATGTGAGAAAATGTTGAAGGTGTCTGAATAAATTTTGGTTTGACTATGTATACTGTATATATATATACAGTGGGGAGAACAAGTATTTGATACACTGCCGATTTTGCAGGTTTGCCCACTTACAAAGCATGTAGAGGTCTGTAATTTTTATCATAGGTACACTTCAACTGTGAGAGACCGAATCTAAAACTAAAATCCAGAAAATCACATTGTATGACTTTTAAATAATTAATTTGCATTTTATTGCATGACATAAGTATTTGATCACCTGCCAACCAGTAAGAATTCCGGCTCTCACAGACCTGTTAGATTTTCTTTAAGAAGCCCTCCTGTTCTCCACTCATTACCTGTATTAACTGCACCTGTTTGAACTCGTTACCTGTATAAAAGACACCTGTCCACACACTCAATCAAACAGACTCCAACCTCTCCACAATGGCCAAGACCAGAGAGCTGTGTAAGGACATCAGGGATAAAATTGTAGACCTGCACAAGGCTGGGATGGGCTACAGGACAATAGGCAAGCAGCTTGGTGAGAAGGCAACAACTGTTGGCGCAATTATTAGAAAATGGAAGAAGTTCAAGATGACGGTCAATCTCCCTCGGTCTAGGGCACCATGCAAGATCTCACCTCGTGGGGCATCAATGATCATGAGGAAGGTGAGGGATCAGCCCAGAACTACACGGCAGGACCTGGTCAATGACCTGAAGAGATCTGGGACCACAGTCTCAAAGAAAACCATTAGTAACACACTACGCCGTCATGGATTAAAATCCTGCAGCGCACGCAAGGTCCCCCTGCTCAAGCCAGCACATGTCCAGGCCCATCTGAAGTTTGCCAATGACCATCTGGATGATCCAGAGGAGGAATGGGAGAAGGTCATGTGGTCTGATGAGACAAAAATAGAGCTTTTTGGTCTAAACTTCACTCGCCGTGTTTGGAGGAAGAAGAAGGATGAGTACAACCCCAAGAACACCATCCCAACTGTGAAGCATGGAGGTGGAAACATCATTCTTTGGGGATGCTTTTCTGCAAAGGGGACAGGACGACTGCACCGTATTGAGGGGAGGATGGATGGGGCCATGTATCACGAGATCTTGGCCAACAACCTCCTTCCCTCAGTAAGACCATTGAAGATGGGTCGTGGCTGGGTCTTCCAGCATGACAATGACCCGAAACACACAGCCAGGGCAACTAAGGAGTGGCTCCGTAAGAAGCATCTCAAGGTCCTGGAGTGGCCTAGCCAGTCTCCAGACCTGAACCCAATAGAAAATCTTTGGAGGGAGCTGAAAGTCCGTATTTCCCAGCGACAGCCCCGAAACCTGAAGGATCTGGAGAAGGTCTGTATGGAGGAGTGGTCCAAAATCCCTGCTGCAGTGTGTGCAAACCTGGTCAAGAACTACAGGAAACGTATGATCTCTGTAATTGCAAACAAAGGTTTCTGTATCAAATATTAAGTTCTGCTTTTCTGATGTATCAAATACTTATGTCATGCAATAAAATGCAAATTAATTACTTAAAAATCATACAATGTGATTTTCTGGATTTTTGTTTTAGATTCCGTCACTCACAGTTGAAGAGTACCTATGATAAAAATTACAGACTTCTACATGCTTTGTAAGTGGGCAAACCTGCAAAATCGGCAGTGTATCAAATACTTGTTCTCCCCACTGTATATATAACCTCCACATTTGTTTTGCTAAGGAGTGCTTTTTCACACAACGCTTATATGAACATTGATTATTGTGAAAAAGACAGTATGGCAAATGTTTTGAAAAATGACAACTATTAACTCCATTTACATGCATGAACATTGACCAAGTGTTAAAGTTGTCAGGAAAATGGTTTAGTAACAAATCCAGTGATAACCTATTGTTTTTTTGTGCAATTTCATCTGGAATGACTTACTTTAAAGATCCCCTGAAATGATTTGACATACACAGTTTTCCTTCCAGTGTTGATATGTTTCCAATTAAAATAAGACATTGTGCATGGTAGGTCGTACTGAAGGGCTTGAGCTATTTTTTAAATAGCCAAAGTCTTTAGTTAACATCATAGCCCAGCAAAAAAAATGATTTGCTACTTGCTATTGG
This sequence comes from Coreius guichenoti, assembly GCA_039654105.1. Classification (NCBI taxonomy): domain Eukaryota; kingdom Metazoa; phylum Chordata; class Actinopteri; order Cypriniformes; family Gobionidae; genus Coreius; species Coreius guichenoti. The sequence goes on along the minus strand of CM077187.1, from coordinate 25,113,535 downwards.
CAAAAAATTAAATACACCCCTGCGAACAAAATGAATCATTACTATAAATTTTGCTCCATTTTCCTGGAAGAGAATACTCTAAGCTTTAATTGTTAAAAGTTTATTTTGTCAGCTTTCAGATTTCACGCCCATATACACTACCGTTACAAAGTTTGGTGTCAGAAAGATTTTTTTCAAAGAAATGATTGCATTAAATTGATCAAAAGCAACAGTAAAGACACAAAAAGATATTTCTTTTTCAAAAAATGCTGTTCTTTGGAATCTTGAAATAGTGAAAAGTGAATCCTGAAATAAAAATGTATCATGGTTTCCACAAAAATATTAAGCAGCACAACTGTTTTCAACATAATAATTAAAAATGTTTCTTGAGCATAAAATCAGCATATTAGAATGATTTCTGAAGGATCATGTGACACTAAAGACTGGAGTAATGATGCTGAAAAATCTGCTTTGCCATCACAGGAATAAATTACAATTTAAAATATATTCAAATAATTAGTGGTGCAACGGATCACAAAATGTACGGTTGAAATCATATTACGGTTTTTGAGTCATGGATCAAATAATTTTTCGTATCAGCAAAAAATAAAAAAATGGGGGGGGAGGGGCAAATGTAACTTTGCTTTCCATTGCGGGTGAGTAAATGATAAAAAAATTTTGGGGGTGAACTATCCCTTTAAATTAATCCACGAATCATCACATGCATGCCGAATTGCGGGGCTTGGTCCGTATGGATAATGGATCAACCACAATATGTTGCACCCCTAAAAAATATTTTTAAAAAACGCATTAAATTGCAGTAATATTTCAAAATATTTTACTGTATTTTTGATCAATTAAATCCAGTGTTAGTGAGCATAAGAGAAATCTTTCATTTAAATGGTAGTAAAGATGACCTCAGAGACTTGGACAAGAAGCTACAAAACTCCATTTTTAATGGGCACAAAGTTCCCAAACTACATAATTTTATTATGTAAGTATGTTTATCATCCTGTTAATGAATAAAGAACAATGTGGTCAACAATACAAATGAAAGTCAGACAAAAAATCATACATTATTAACCTTAATAACGCATAAGTTACATAAACATTGCATTAATGTTAATTTCATTTTAATAAGCAGTGTTAATTTGTAGCATGTATGACCTCTCGCAAAACAGGTGTCATTTTCCACTGGCTGTGCTCATGTCGGCGTAACTCTCCCAGCTCAGCTGTTGATTGGCTCACCTCTGTTTCGCCTGGCCACGCTGCCTCTGACCTCATTGTTTCAGTGAAGGATAAATGAGTGATGACAAGTCTGATTGAAGGGACTCAATCCACACTGTTTAATCTTTATCTAGCCATTTATATGGGTCAAATCTAGGGGACCAACTTCAAGCCATTTTCTTGCCATTACACAGTCATGAGAGGGGAATATCAGAATGGCGATACAGAAACACACTAGTGACACTAACTTGGAAAGTAGACATACAGTTGAAATCATATACAGATAAGACTTCAAACACAGCACAGCCAGCAGCAGTTGGCGTCTACGACTCTGTCTCACTGTGATTGACTTCTCACAAATTCTGATGCAAGTTATAGTTATTGTGCTGGCTGAACATGCATTCACATCATTTCAAGATTTTGTGCTGCAATAGTCATAACAAGATGTCAGCGGCAAAACAAAACAATAAAAGCTGTTTTGACTTCAACAGGACTCTCAAACAGAAAAGCTTTTAGCAAGAGAGGATCTGAAACATCACTGACTCACAATTACAGTCAGTTCAACTGCATTATTTGGCCAGCTCAGACTTGACAATCTTAACCCTGGACAAAACACAACTGACACTCCTGCTAAGAGATAAGCATGGAATTATCAAGCCATCTCAAAATCACAACCTCCACGCCTGAATTAACCATCCTTAAACACAGATATGGCGATAGCATTGTTGTGCAGATTACACTCTAAACATGGCCAATTTGAGAGTAGCCAGATTACAAGTTAGAGCAGTTTTACCACTCAGTTGAAACTTGGTGTGTTTGTTTAACTATCAGATCTGTTCTCTGCAAGTCTGTTGAGTGCAATAGTGATTGCCCACTTTTTCAGCAGTCTTGGTTCCGGAAGTATTTTTCTCATTCATTTTCTTCATGGGGATTTCAGAAATTCCTCTTGAATCAAACCACCTCCAAGATGATTCACAACATTACTTAAAGGCACAATATGTAATTTTCGCCACTAGAGGACGCATATTTAAAACAAAGGCATATAACTTGATGACGCCTTAATTTTGCAGAATAATGGGAGTTGTTGTCTTCACCTCTACAGCCGGTGGAAAAGAATCCAACGGGACTCGGGCAGAAATCATATGCATGGATGAGCTAATGGGCCCTATCATACACCCGGAGCAATGTGACGCCAGGCACGACGCAAGTGTTTTTTGCTAGTTTCAGCCTGTCGCAGTAATCATTTTCACGTCCTGAGCCACGTTGTTTAAATAGCAAATGCATTTGCACCCATTTGTGCACCCATGGGCGTGCTGGTCTGAAAACGAGGTGTGTTCAAGCGCATTGTTGGCGCGTTGCTATTTTGAGGCAACTGAAATCGGCTGCGCCATTGACCAACAAAAACCTGGTCTAAAGTCAATGGCGCAGTATTTTTTGTGTTATTTAAAGGGCACGTTAGTAATATGCGCCTATAGGCAGGTGCACAACACGCGTACACTCTGCTTATTACACACACAGGGACGCGCAGCAGCACACAAACATTTTTTAATATTAAAAATAAAAGGATTACAATGTAAAAGATTATTATTGTGTACATAAAAATGCCTACATATAATCTGGATAGTCATTGAATGTATCAGAATTACCTATTTGCAGTAATGACGAATAAAATTGGCTACTTATTTAGCCAATCGTGGCAATACACACATGTATTTAAACTGACTCGTCAGGTTGAGGGTGTCTATATTCCGCCATGTAAATAGCGAATCCGCCATGGTGCAAGCGCAACTGGCTTTTAAAGGGAATGGGAGATGAGACTCTAATGGTTTATTGCACGTTATGCCCAAAACACACCCATGACTCAAGAGAATAGGGGCAACCCTTTTAGACCATGCGCTGGGCGCACCGACCATTTTTCCCGTCGTTAAACTAGCAAAAGTGGATTCGGACACGCCCTAAGTGGGCCTGAGCCATGCACTTTAGACCATGCGCTTAGATTGTTAAAATAGGGCCCACTGTATTAAAGATTTATTAACATTACTGTAGTATGAAGCAGGGTGAGGCTGAAAGCCGTTGGAGCGCAACTAGGCCGCTGGAGAGCAGTGGAGCTTTTATTATGCCGCAGACGACCGCTTCCGCTTCTTCTGGTCATGCGTATGTGGGGTAATGCAGCACTGTTTTATCATATTAGACACATTTAAGTGTGTTGAAAGTTGAATGTTATAATGCTACTCTGTGCGTTCGCTCGGCGGCTACTATGAGACACTTGTTGCACACTGCAGTAAGCTAGATCGATATTAGGCATGGTAAAACATGAAAATCAAAATGAAGAAAATTAGATTTAAACAAGATTTAAACAATAAGACTAACGGTTGAGCTATCTAACAATGATTCGTTTTCTGTCGATGAATGTATCCAAACAGTTGCTCACTTGTCTAATAAAACACATAATATATTAAAGCGTCTTTGGTGTTTCCATGGTTTCTTAGAAATCAAGGGTAATGCAGGTATGATGTCATTGATAAATTAAATAAATAAATATTAAATGAAAGGGCAAAGGTATTTTAAATATTCATCTCATAAAGCAATGCAAATGATATAATTGAACAAAAACATAAGTACAATATAACTACTGATTTAAAGACATTATAAATAATTTAATTAATTAATTAATTAAAAAGTTAATAAATATGCACAATACATGTAGACTGACTCAATTTCAAATACATAATTTGCAAAGCTTCATGGGAGTGGACAGTCTTTTGGCACATTCGTTTACATGGTAAAAGCAACTATTTTAAATTAGAGGATCCAGCGTTGCCCAATTCATGATCTGCAGAAACATATAACATCGCTTAATAACCTCAGAGCTCATTGTATGTCTGTCTTGAAAGGTTTATTTTTTAAGAAAAATGTATTTCTCTAAGGAAAAAACAAATGGGATTTATCCTTCAGGAACCCGATTCTATTCCAGGCCAATCCCCAAAAAAAGTGCTGAGTCCTGGCTCTTTTTCTCAGTATTTCAGCTCCGATCTGCTCTCTTCGTTTACTAATAAGCATGCTGCTTCCCTGTTGACTCTCTTCAGAAGTGAGAGTAATGAGGGCATGAACTCAAGGACCCGTTTGGAAAAAAAGTGCTGATCTCTCATTCTGGGGCGCCTTTGGAGCTGCTTCCAGCGCACAGGCTGTCTTTATTAAGATGCACGAGACGTCCCTGTGTCTCCAGCAAATTTCTGGAACGCTGACACGTTCTGAGCACTGGCCCAGGCAGCGGAGCCCGTGGGTGGGTCCGGAAACATGCTGGTATCATGCCGGACCTCAAGGGTGAGATCTGGTTCCATGAGCTGCCTTTGAAGAGAGAAATCAAGGCGGGAAAGGAGGAAACCGGAGGGATAAGAAAAGAGCACAGGTTTAAATATTCTGTTTGGGTATATTTGGCCACCTATAGGATTTAAATGCTTGGTGCTTTGACTCATTTTTTATTTCCTTATAGAAATTCTAGACGTTCTCCCCTGTTTATCTTTTATCTTTAACACACCCTGCTATTACATCACATCAATTGAACGGGAACAAGAGTTTGAACTAAGCCTCTTATTTCAGATTCACAGGCTCAAATGTCCACACAAACGCATTTTCATGTAAAAGGGACACCGAATATGCCAAAATCAACAGTTTTGTGATACTTACTGTGAATTCTGAGGCTCAAAGCACTGTTTTATCCAAAACCACAACCCAAAGCTATATCCCAAACTCAAAATGTGCACATTCATGTCATCTATGAACCAATCCCATGAGCTCTCATCATGTAAATAGCATTACAGAGCTAACTATGTTATGCTACACACAAACAAAGCATCATATGACAGTGGAAAATATGTCACCCACTCAGTGTTTAATCATGAGAGAAATTATGCGATACTCCTCAAAATGCCATCTCCCTCCTCCCACTATCCCTTTTTCCCTTCCTCTATCTTTCTTCCCTCCCTGTATGTCTTATCTCACAAAAACAAAATTCACAAAGAGTCTTTAAGAGGCATGGCCTCATGGAAGTCTAACCACAACAACTGCAGGCCTGTTCCTTACAGCATTTACCAGGCTTCAAAACAATGCTGTCATTAAAACATCACAGTGTGCACAAGTGTCTCACCACATTTAATCAAGTCACACATGCCTGCTAATTAAAGAAATAGTTCATTCTGTCATCATTTACTCACCCTCATGTTGTTATGGTGATGTTTACCAGAATGTTGATGCAGTTTCTTCCCATACAATGCAAGTGAATCTGGGGCTGTCAAAAATGGCCAAAATCTGAAGTACTAAAAACGGAAAAGTTTTTCCTTGGCTTTTATCGTGTAAAGACGACAACATTGTCAAAACGATCTCCATTCACACGGATCTGTGAAAACATCTAAAAAATACTATGTTATGCATGCCAGGCCAGTGATTGGTGACGCAACACTACGCGGCTATAGACTGAACATGTAATATGCATGAGCATGATGTCACCGTTTTCACAAATTTACGTTTTTGTTGTTTACATGGGGACGATAACAGTATTAGTTTTAAAAACCTTGCAATTTGAAACCCATTTTCAAAAGCATGTGTTTTCAGACCCCCAAAACGCAGTTCGTTGTCATGTAAATAAACAGCCAAAAAGTTTCCAGTTTTTAGTTGAAACATCCCGTGAATATGCACATATTTTAAGTGCATGCATGAGATTTGAGAGCTACATCGGAAAGGAACATATTCAGTAAATAATAATATAAATTTCAGTCTGTTCATCACACAAAGCTATCGCTTAGTTTCCGAACACATAGAAAGGATAACTTTAACAATAACGATAACTATAAAGTTTTAATAATCGTTTAAGTCCACAACATACTATAACAATAACATCACAGAGCAACAATATCATTGGAATCACTCTCAGAACAATTGTTTTCTAGCTGATGAACAATAAAACATTGGCAGCCAATCAGAATCCACCAGACTTTAAAGGTACACTACACTATATAAGTTTTGGCCCACTAGCAGTTAAAAACAAAAATTTTGCAGAAGAGCATTATTTTGGTTGTGCTTCGGCTCTGCATGACTGTGCGGATGAATATGGATATCCTACTGCTCAAAAAACATTCACTACTAGGCTTAAGAGATATAACCAGTTTAGATGGAAAGGATCTCAAGCTGACTAGCTGAAGACGTTACTATAGCTAAACCAGACACGGTACTTCCTTGATAATAAATTCCAGCACAGCTCTACAACAACCCATAATGAAACAACCCTTCACAATCGATAATGCTTTACAATGAACTCTGTTAGAGAGCTACATATGGCATTTATCAGTCCAATAAAATACCGTACTCACCTGCTGAGTAAAAAAAACGCCATCTCAGAGCCACTTTTACAACATTTCAAACCCCTCATTTCTCGCTATCCCTGAAAAACCAAGTCAATCTTAATTCTCATTTTATTACGAGCTCTGTCACATTCTCTTTTTGCAAGCAGAAGCGCCTCTGTTCTGCGTTTTTTTTAAACAGGTGATTCTCCAGAGATTTAGTGTGCTCCATGTCAACCATTCTCGCTCATTATGAAAACTAACCTGTCCCACTCCCACATGCATCAAAGTAGCCGGAGCAACATTTCTCTATTTACTGATAAGACGAGACACACACGGACCAGTGACGTAAATACGCAATTTCGCGCGAAAAGCATCCTGCTCTGTATAAAATGTAAACACTTAAAATGGGCTTACCATAATCAGGGTAAGACAAAAACATGTTTTGTAAGAAGTATCGCCTGTTGGTGTGGATCTTAATATAATTATCGTTATAGTTATCTCTATGACTATGGTTCTTGGTGTGAACAGGCCTTAACTCTAAGAGAATAAAGAAATCCACACCACAGCTATAATGGTAATGACACAAAGAAACAATATCATTGGAATCACTTTCAAAACATTTTTTTCCTAGCTGATTAACAATAACAACTTTAACAGCCAATCAGAACCCATCTGTTTGTAAAACCATGTAAACTGGCTGATGACATAACTGTTGTGTGTGCTAATAATAAACCAAAACTTATTGTGTGTTGGTGTGTGGATGCTAGTTATCGTTATATTCATAGCTGTCGATCTTGCTGTGAACAGGCTTTTAGAATAGTCATGTCGAACAGTTTTATGATGCTTTTTTTTTTTATTTTTGGAACTTGACAGCCCCTTGTCACAATTCACTTTCATTATATGGAAAAGTAAAACGTGAACATCCTGTCAAAATCAAAATAATAGGCCTACTGGAATGACATGATGATAAAATTAAGACATTACTTTCATTTTTGAGCGAACTGTCTCTTTAAGACAAATAAAAATGCGAAACAATCATTACAGCACACCTATGATGTGCTTTGCTTTCAGCTAGTCATAATATAATTTGCAAAGATGCTGAATATTTAAGGATCATATCTCATACATGGATCCATTATAGCAAATTAAACTAATGTTACAGAATGGAATGGTGAAGTGACATATTCTATCAAAATCAGTACAGAAGCTGTCATGCAAATACCAAGAACTCATTAAGTAACAACTTTACTTAATGACAACTTTTTAGTTAAAACTAAAAGTCTACTTCACTAACTCAAGTTTGCACAACACATAAAGTGTTATTATGAATTCAAAGCCTTTGTCTGTTCTGGTACAGACGTTTTTATTGTCCAAACATCCAGTTCCACAGTGTCCATGAACTTTGGTCTATTGCTTCTAATATGTTTGACATGTCAAACTAATAGCCACCACATTATAGATGGCCGTTAATGCCTGATTATTGTTATTGTTTTTTAACATTACACATGCTCAAGCTATGATTGCTAAACTGATGATTATTCATTTAAAACATTTCCAGACAGAAACATCAGTTTGCACAAAAGCTGATGTTCCTCCCATACAGAAGAGTCTTATCTCAGTTTAGTCATGAAATATTAGGGGTCTGCATTCCTATGCATATAAAAGCTTAAACCACAGGAATCCAAGGAATCCTGGAAGAACAATTGTTGCTACTGGACAGAATCTCCAGTGAGCAACTCTAATACATGCTTGTTTATTTATGCATTCAGAACTCTAATATAGAATACTAATACTGAGAAAGAATGCGAACCACACAGAGTGAACGAGCACAGAGCAAACTTCAACTTTCACTGGAAACTCAATTTCCTCCTGTTGCATCCCTCTGGAGAGAGATTCTGCAGATTCCCACGATTCGTTTTCCCAAATAGTGAGGATTGGAAAACACTGTAAAGTTGAAAGTTTTTTACGGCGGGCTGTTTGGATATACGAAATCTTCCTTTGACATGACAACATGCAAACAGACTCCGAGCGATAACTTCTCATAATCATTCATTCCACTTACCTTTGTGCTTATCCATTCTCCACACGTGAAGAAGACTTTCCAGCCTGTCAGCTGTCTTAATATGAAGCAGATGAGTCAGGTTTAGTTAGAGAGCCCTGATTCCTCAGGCTGATTCTAAAGTGATGTGATGAGATGTTATCCTCTCCGCTTCTACAGCTCTTTCAGATGCGCCTCGCGCTGTTGCGCGATAGCCGCGCCTCCTCTGGCACACGTCATTGCACAACACAAGTCAATTTGCATTGCAGTGAACATGCTTTGAAAGAGTTGTGCAATCTTACCTAAAGGGTTAGTTCACCCAAAAATGAAAATTCTGTCATTAATTACTCATGTCGTTTCAAACCCCTAAGACCTTCGTTAATCTTCGGAACACAAATTAAGATATTTTTGATTAAATCCGAGATCTCTGACCCCTCCATAGACTACAAAGTAATTGCAACTTTCAAGGTACAGAAAAGTAGACATCGTCAAAATACTCCATGTGACTCCAGTGGTTCAACCTTAATGTTATATGACGCGACGAGAATACTTTTTGTGCGCAAAAACTAACAAAAATAACTACATTATTCAACAATCTCTCCTCTTCCCTGTCACACTATTATTCACTTTGTTGGGCTATTCACAAAGTACAGCGCTTCTGGGTTGTACGGCAAAACGCCGGCTCACTATTGGCCGAGCAGGATCCCATGATCACATGCATGCGTTGTGGTGCTTACATGAATCATGTAGGAGATATGAGGGTGAGTAATTAATTACAGAAATTTCATTTTTGGGTGAACTAACCCTTTACTGTATATATGAATACTAAACATTATATGTTTTAGTAAGTATAGTACTTTCAAAGTAGCCTATATGCAGTATGCTAGTTTAAATTCAAGTATGAAGACCCAATGTGTACCTATAATAAACATGATAAATTTGTAATAGCCTATATTATTTGGAAAATATTTATTTAATCTTATTTGTTTATTTCACTTTTTTAATCAGTTTTTCTCTAAACTTTTCCACTGACCCCCTGGCAATCCTTTGTGGCCCCAATTTAAAAAACCCTACATTAGGGGACATTAGGACTACATGTGATTTCAATTAGCCCTACATGCTCAAAGCATTCTCCATTTCAGCTACACTAGCTACCCAAGATTAGATTACTTATTGAACTAAATGACCAGTTTACATTGAACAATTAAGATAAAACAAATATGTTAAAAGCACATGATGTATAATGTAATCTGGATTACTATTGGAAAATTATACATAACTGATGTAACTTATACATAACAAAACAAAAAAAATATTGTTTCCTGAACAAACAGCTGTTTAGAGGGCTTGTTTGGCCTTCTTGCTGTCAAACAGGACTGTAAACACCATAGACATTTGTTTAATATTCACATTAAAAGTCAACAGATATATGTTTTTTAAAGGCTCATTCTTAAATGATTACATTCTGTCCCCCAATATATGCTTATTTACATGCTAACAAGACCAAAGAACGAATGAACTGTTATAATAATTGATAAATAATTAATATCTGCTGGACTTCTTACACTCTTTATGTGTTGATGTTACAATCATCAAATGTTGACATACTACTTGAGTGTGCATTAAACTTTAGTGGATAAAGGGAAGATTTCAAACATTCCTCATACACAAAATTGTAATCATCTTGGTAAATAAAATTATTCAAGGCACATTTTAATGTAATAATTTGAAAGAATTACCACATCCTATCTTATCTTAATCTAATCAAAGTGATTTTCAAACTCACCTTAACTTTAGCACACTTGTGGGGAGTGAGGTTTTATTTGATTCCTGTCCCTCCCGTTGGGTGCACATTAAGAACATAACTAAACAGGTTAAGGGGACAGGACAGGTTAGGGGTTCACCACAGCTGCCACAATGTATTACAAGAGAACCTGACAGGAATATTTACTGCCCAAACAAACTTGTTTGCTGTAGATAAGGACAATTATACAGGCCAGTCCATCAGGAACATCATCAAATGTTTGTGTCAATTGGTCAACGAGTGTGAGAACCCTTTCCTGTCGGTGAATGGGAGTCACATGCTCTGAGAAGCTGACCCCTCCACTAAACCCCAAGGGGTTGCAAGAACTTTCCATCTCTAGACTTCCCTGTCAAGGCCTTTTTGTGAACTAGGGGATTAGATGCATATAAATCATAATTTGTAATATGCTGTACTTGTTTTCTCAGCATGTAAGTAGGTCAGTGGTAGAACTAAATTTCCTTTTAACGTAATAAAGTGATGTTTACAGAGCATGTTAATTTCCTATATGCAAACAATTATTTATATACACTACTGGTCAGTATAAGATTTAAAGAAATTAATTCTTTTATTCAGCAGCGATACATTAAATGATCAAAAGTTCTAAAGAAAAATTCTATTTCAATTAAATGTTCTTTTGATATTTCGACTCTGCTAGTACTGGGCCGGACCCTCCAGCAAACGTTCAGATCATGTCTGTATAACGTCCATCAGTTCAGACCCACTTTTGTACATCTGTGGACGTGCAAAACTCGTTCAATATCTGGACGTCTGACTAGGACCCCCTATGGTTGTCTGTGGACGTGCAAAACTGGTTCAATATCTGAACGTCTGACTAGGACCCCCTATGGACGTCTGTGGACATGTGAAACTGGTTCAATTTATGAACGTCCGACTAGGGACCCCTTTGGACGTCTGTGGACGTGCAAAACTAGTTCAATATCTGATTGTCTGACTAGGACCCCCTATGAACGTCTGTGGACGTACGAAACAGGTTCAATTTCTGAACGTCTGACTAAGGACCCCTTTGGACGTCTGTGGACGTGCAAAACTAGTTCAATATCTGGACGTCTGACTAGGACCCCCTATGAACGTCTGTGGACGTAAGAAACAGGTTCAATTTCTGAACGTCCGACTAAGGACCCCCTATGGACGTCTGTGGACGTGCGAAAGAGGTTCAATTTCTGAACGTCCGACTAGGGACCCCTTTGGACGTCTGTGGACGTGCAAAACTAGTTCAATATCTTAATGTCTGACTAGGACCCCCTATGAACGTCTGTGGATGTACGAAACAGGTTCAATTTCTGAACGTCCGACTAAGGACCCCTTTGGACGTCTGTGGACGTGCAAAACTAGTTCAATATCTGGACGTCTGACTAGGACCCCCTACAGACGTCTGTGGACGTGCGAAAGAGGTTCAATTTCTGAACGTCCGACTAGGGACCCCTTTGGACGTCTGTGGACGTGCAAAACTGGTTCAATATCTGAACGTCTGACTAGGACCCCCTATGGACGTCTGTGGACATGTGAAACTGGTTCAATTTCTGAACGTCCGACTAGGGACCCCTTTGGACGTCTGTGGACGTGCAAAACTAGTTCAATATCTGAACGTCTGACTAGGACCCCCTATGGACGTCTGTGGACGTGCGAAAGAGGTTCAATTTCTGAACGGCCAACTAAGGACCCCATTGGGCGTCTGTGGACGTGCAAAACTAGTTCAATATCTGGACGTCTGACTAGGACCCCCTATGAACGTCTGTGGACGTGCGAAATAGGTTCAATTTCTGAACGTCCGACAAGGGACCCCTTTGGACGTCCGTGGACGTGCAAAACTGGTTCAATATCTGAACGTCTGACTAGGACCTCCTATGGACGTCGGTGGACGTGTGAAACTGGTTCAATTTCTGAACATCCGACTAGGGACCCCTTTGGATGTCTGTGGACGTGCAAAACTGGTTTAATTTCTGAACGTCTGACTAGGGACTCTTTTGGATGTCTGTGGACGTGCAAAACTGGTTCAGTATCTGAACGTCTGACTAGGGACCCCTTTGGACGTCTGTGGACGTGCAAAACAGGTTAAATATTTGAACGTCTGACTAGGGACTCTTTTGGACGTCTGTGGACGTGCAAAACTGGTATAATTTCTGAACATCTGACTAGGCTCTCTTTTGGACGTTTGTGGACGTGCAAAACTGGCTCAGTATCTGAACGTCTGACTAGGGACCCCTTTGGACGTCTGTGGACGTGCAAAACAGGTTAAATATCTGAACGTCTGACTAGGGACTCTTTTGGACGTCTGTGGACGTGCAAAACTGGTTCAATATCTGAACGTCTGACTAGGGACTCTTTTGGACGTCTGTGGACGTGCAAAACTGGTTCAATATCTGAACGTCTGACTAGGACCCTTTTGGGACATCTGTGGACATACGAATCTGGTTCAATATCGAACGTCTGACTAGGGACCCTTACTGTGGATGTTTGTGGATGTGCAAGAAAGCCAGGACTCCTTTTGGACAGAAGACTGTCAGTATTTCAGTATCTGAACCAATCTGAAACGTGTCATTGTGAAATGCAAAACGTTTTTTGACAAATAGTCATACAAAATACTGTTAAATAAATAAATAAAAATAATCACATTATTATGAAAATGGCAAATTATATTTTATATTAAGTTGATATTATGCAATCATTGCAAAATTATTCAATTATTTACAATTAATTGAATATATGGATTGAGAAATGGAAACTTTCTGGGAAATTTCTGAAAAATTTGTATTTTGGAAATTTTGCTCAATTTAAATTGCAGAAGTGCATATTCAGTTGCACATGTACAATTGCCAGCATTAAAAGCAATTCAGTAGAATTACAACCCACTATCAAGCGGTGCAGAGCACACTTCATGATTCTTTGGATCTTGCAGACAGGGTTGAGCCCACAATAGGCCTAAAATTTTACAGATTTTGAGTGGGATCTTATGTGTATTTTTTTTTTTTTGTAAAGACTCCTAATTCAATGCTGATTTAGCACATATATCACCATTTAGCACACTGCAGTTATTAATATTAGTTTGACCATGTCCTGATGTCATTGGAAGACACGGAGTCCTGCACTGATATAGCAAATACATGTTTATATGTGTGAGATGTGCTAAATAAATCAGCATTGTTTTTCAGTGAAATGTCCCTTCAAATAAGCAAATTAATTGTTACATTTTAGCACACACATATAGCAAAGACATGTGGCCCAGATTTAGCATAAATCTGGCACAGCTGGTGCAGATGTGGGCCAAATGTTGTGAATGATATTTTGCCGAAATGTCAACTGTGGGCCGCATATCTTGTCCCGAAATTTCAGATATGTTAGGTCATACAGTCAGATGGCTCCATCAATGCAGCATCAATGTGTCAAATTTTATTTTTGCCCAATTTTAGTCTATTTTCAACTTTTTAGAATGGTTGTTTGAAATAGGTTAATGCTTTACATTAAGCCAAATTATATTAACTAATGTCCATAAAGTGGGCGTTGACATTCCTGTTCCCTGTCAGTCAAAAACACGTTTACAAGAGGTCAAAGGTAATCTTAAATTTTTATTTGCAGAGGACATGTTAAGCTTTCAAAAGGTAAAGAAAGTATAGTACTTCAAACAGAATTAGCAAATATTTAATTTCGTCTGACTCTTCCAACCAGTGTATCGACTTTTTAAAATTGAATCGCCACGTCTGCCACAAGAGCCACTCCGTTTTCTGCACTGCAGGTTGAGGTGGGTGAAATGAGTTAAGAAGACTTCAAATGACGCTGTCATATTTTGTGCATATTCAGGGTCATAGAGATGATAAGCCACACTGTCAGAAAAAAGGGTACGGTTGGGGTACATTGAGGGTGCTTTGTACCCTCTGGGTCATATTTGAACTAATATGTACCATTTTGGGGAAAATAAGGTGCAAATTTGTTTCCAAATGTCAAAAGGTCCATGTTTGTACCATTTAATCGACAAACAAATCACAATCACAATCACTTGTGTGACTGAAAGATGTCGGGGGGTGGGTGGTCTAGCTGCCAAACCATTCAAGTGCATTAAAAATGTGTGCACCTGATCATTATAATTTTCCAAGATGGTAAATGGTTATTTTCTTCAGGAGAAAAGAGTTTTAATAAATAAATTAGAGAAAAAACTTCAGTGTGGCTACATAAAGTATATTATTATTATTATTATTATCAAGCTAGACAAATGTTTATATATTTATATTTTTAAGCAAGAGCACAACGTGGGCTATTTTTTAAAATATTGTATGCAGTAGGCTTTTGCTCTGCCTTAAAATGCATGCGCTGCCAGCTTTTTTCAAATTCAAATGTGCCCGCGCCGCGCGTGAGCAGCAGGACGACGGTTAGACTGCCCGATGACTTTCTCACATCAGATGCCGAAGATCTTCTAAAGAAAAGAGAAGCTGGGATATAATTCGCCGATGATGAAGAATCACAGTAATTGAGAGGAAACACCCCACGTTATATTTTGTGTAAAGTTATTTGCCCAACTTTGCCGCCAAAAAATACATGACTTTGTTTGCCTATTTCAGATTATTCATGTTATTAGAGCAGAAATGTTGGATGCTAACTTATAGTTTTAACCTATAACTCTTATCTTCCGTCTTAAAAACGCGCCGCTCGACCAGTCAGACTCGATTCAACGAAAGACTAACATCTATAACATATTTACATAGAAAATACTAGTAAAAAGCAGCGCATTTTGTGCAAACTACTTATTATATTAACGAAACTTGAGTATGGACTGAGATACAGGCTTGTAAAGTTACTTCTGACCCTGTTCATTAGGTAACGTGAGTAGGCTCGTCGCGCGTACATTTTACCAACGCAGGGCTTGTACTTTTAGCGTCTCACAATCTGTTAGAATCTTTTTTATTTGTACTTTTATTAAGTGATACAACGTCATTTTAATGTTGATGAGATCTAGCCTCAAACGCACGCTGATCTGTCCTTGCTTTCAGACTATGAGGTGAACGAGGATGAAGAGAAAATGATCAAATCGGCCCAGTTCAACAAATTTCTACACGAGATGGTGGTGGAAACCAGTGCCATGCATGCTATCAGCAGCCTTGAACTACAGAAATGTAAGTATAACATTAAAGGGATAGTTTTTCCAAAAATGAAAATTATCCCATAATTTGCTCACCCTCAAGCCATCCTAGGTGTATATAAAAAAATGTCCTGGCTCTTCCAAGCTTTATAATGACAGTGAATGGCAGCCTAAAATTTGAAGACCAAAAAAGTGCATCCATCCATTATAAAAGTATTCCACAGCAAGAAACAGCAATGTTTGAACAAAACAAATATAAAACATCTATTTTTAAATGGACCAGAACCGATCCGATACCAACAATTCTGAGTATCGGCCGATACCAGCGCAGTTTTGTTTAAAAATTAAATGTAGAATTTCTATACCTCAGTGTGTTGAACTGATAATCACTCTTTTATGTGTTAAACACAATCTACTAAATACAGACAACTTCATTATAAAGAAAAACAAATAGTTAAATATATAAATCACAATCTGACAAAAATACTACTATAAACTAGATGGTGGATAAGATTTGTGGATAATTCAGCAGCAAAAGTTACTCTAGAAAAATCATGAGTGCACAATAATTGTATAAAATCTAAACATTTAGTGGGGAACAAGTAAAAGTGAATAAGTGTAGCACTAAATCTGGTAAAATGTTACACATTGTTGTAAAATACATTCATGAAAAACACATAAATATATTTATAGAAATAGGGCCTAAATATATGAATGTTATTGGTTGAAAACTGAAGAAATATGTACAGTACTTTCCCAAAAAGTAATTAAACACTTAAAATATTGGTAAGACTTTACAATAAGGTTTCATATGTTAACATATGTAAACCAGAAGTCTTTTGAATTCCTAATTAAAAGACATTTATTTTAAATGTATAGCGCAGCTTTTTAATGATGCTGCAACTTATTAACGATAGGGCAGAACAAGAAAGGCTATTAATAATCTTTCATTGCGCAAAAGTATTATAATACGAAAGGCTCCAATACAGAGCGGCACAAAACGCTTATGCACATCCCGGAGTCACAGCGCGCAGCGCTCGGTCCGCATTGAGAAGTTCAAAACACAAAGGGAAGAGATATCGATGCGTAGTGTATCTATCTATGCAATATTTTATTGAGCCTTTTCTTTTAACAGTTTAAAATATCAGTTACCGTGCGTGTGAAGAACAATACAATCTCTAGTCCAGTGTTGTGATCTAACGGACACCCGGTAGAAAGTAACACGATTTAGAAACAATAAACTCAAGCCATTTTATGCAAAACCATAGATCGTTATCTTCAGATCAAGCATAATAACAGGAACATTGAATCATCTTGGAGAGAGTTTCATTGTGTTGACTGTCGTAACCGAACACGACACGCAGTTTGAATGCAGGAGAATGACTGACAGACGCAGCGAAGGGAAGCATTCACGTGAACTTGATTTAATGACTTAAATATTCATCTGTACCTCACATTAAACTATAGAATGGCTTCAGAACATTTAATATAGTGCACAAAGCGTTGATGATGCTTTATAATGTTTTTGTGCCTTTTGTGGGGCACTGGGGCTTAACAATAACACAGAATATTATACGCACAGTATTGGATTTGGATCGGTCCTGTCTGACCGATACCCGATCCGACAAATAATGGCGTTATCGGAGCCGATACCGATATCGGATCGGCGCATGCCTACTTTAAATAGCGTTTTTTTATTATCGAACACGTCACCACAATTTAGCAACAGTAGAGACTGCGTTTTACATCAATCACAGATTGTGCTAAATCTTTTTGGGTTTAGGGAGAAATGACAGCGCACTGGAAAGAAAGGAAAGTGAAGGAAAGAAAGTTGCGCTCAACGGAACACAGGTAGTTTATAATAGTTTTACCTCATATCTTTTTATAATCCTTGGAAACCAAAATTGTCTGTGTCTGAGGCATTTTATTATATGCAGTCTCTCTCAATTGATTGCTATCTTAAATATCTTGTCATCCAAGGCCACTGTCTATTACAGTCTTACACCTTCCAAACATACAGCGATGCGAGTTTACAGAAACCATCTTCAGTCACGTGTATGCTGCCATATACCACATCAGTCACCATGGGTCTGTGCAGTATTGCCACTTAATTGATATTTGACAGGAGGAATAAGAAACTTCAAACCTGGATGTTTTCACATAAAAATATTGTATGTGAACTTTTGCATACTGAAATGTAACACTGGCTTTCTTTACATATTTATATATTTTTTTGTTTTTGTTCAACTCTTGCAGCTGCAGTTATGAAATGGGATAAAGAAGCTACAGAGGCTACAATCAAGCATCATGCAGCAGAACATCTTAAAGTCCCAGTGAACCGGAAGTTGCAACTGATTTTATTTCAGTGCTGTGACGTATTTCCAAGTGAAATGGAATATTGAATAGAGGACAGGGTTTTACTTCAGCGCTCCTCCCTCCATCTCTCGCTCATAGCCAGCAGACTAACGGTTGGAGGGGAGTGGTTAAGGATATTCAAACCCAAGCCGTCAAAAAACTGATGTCATCGGAAGAGGAATGCCATTTCAGACCGGAAGTTACTTTTCAGATTTTGATTAAAGATTACCACGGCAAAATTTTTTTTCTGTGTATTAACTTGCACGGATTAATTGTTCACCCTAAGACCAGTAATGTTTACTAACAAAGTAAATATGGTCGATTTTGATTTCATGAGGACTTTAAACATGCGCCGGGGAGGAAGGGAGGTG
This sequence comes from Coreius guichenoti, assembly GCA_039654105.1. Taxonomy (NCBI): domain Eukaryota; kingdom Metazoa; phylum Chordata; class Actinopteri; order Cypriniformes; family Gobionidae; genus Coreius; species Coreius guichenoti. The sequence continues at coordinate 25,095,333 of CM077187.1, read as the reverse complement.
GAGGGCATACAGGGGTGGAAAGTAACATCTCGGTTACGTATGTAACCCTCGTTCCCTGAAGGAGGGAACGGAGACGTACGTCGGAACTGACCGACGAATTGGGATCTATTTTCAGAGACCAATCTACTTCGAGTGTTATAAACGAGCCAATGAAGATTGGCATGCAGTTGACGCATTCCACGACCCGCCCCGCATCGCGGGTATAAATACGGAAGTGAAAGCACCGCATATCGCTTTTCAACTGAGGAGCCGAGACGAGTGACTCGGGCCTTCAGCTGAAGCACAGCACCTGGCGACGGGACGTACGTCTCCGTTCCCTCCTTCAGGGAACGAGGGTTACATACGTAACCGAGACGTTCCCTTTCAGTCGGTCACGTTCGACGTACGTCGGAACTGACCGACGAATTGGGATCCCTACCAACACGCCAGGGATGCTGGCCCTTCCAGCGCCCTGCCTGAGCTCACTGGACCACACCTATGTTGGAGTGGGAGTCAGGGCTCCGGGCAGGGAAGGTCAGTCACTGCTGTTCCTGCAAGACCCACTCAGTGTGACTATGACTACTATTTGGATTGCTCCTGTCTGCCTCCTGTTTGTCCTTCTGACTGCTGTGCTCGCGTGTGCTCTGCTTGCTTTTGAATCTTTATTTGATATCATTCCCTGTTGTTTAAACTGCTAAATATAATTTACCCATCACCATATATTGTCTAATATTGCCTACCATATTAAATCTGACACCGTTGGCTTTTAATCTAAATCACTATCACGCGTTAGCATTTCGCTAGCCTGTTAGCTTGCCATCTCTGCACTCGGGTCTCTTGTTTTCTGAGTTCATTAAACAACTGTGGTGAGTTGGATTAGTAAATAGACTCCATCAAACAACTGTGGTAAGTTGGATTAATCAACAAATACGGTAAGCCATGTCTTCTTCTCCTATCATTGTCACTTGCACTGCATGTTTCATGTTTAGTATATCTTTCTCCGTTGGCGAACAGGGCTTCACATGTGATAAATGTAAGGAGATAGTCAGGCTGACGGAGAAGATTTCAGAATTAGAGACACGCATCCAGACTTTATTTGAGAGTAGTGAGAATGTAACAGCTTTAGACACTGCTTTGGATGCGAATAGCTTAGTGAACTCTGTACATTGTTCGGTTCCGGCTGTAGAGCCCGTGCAGCAGGGCAACTGGGTGACGGTGAGACGGCATAGTCGCGGATCAAAAAACCACTCTTCCGTTCCGATTAGAACATCAAACAGGTTCTCCCCACTCAGTGATGCACCCACTGAGAATCCTGTTGAAAGTGCCCTAGTTATTGGCGATTCTATTACACGGAACGTGAAAATAGAGACACCAGCCACCATAGTCACATGTTTACCGGGAGCCAGAGCGCCTGACATCAAAGCAAATTTAAAAGTGCTGGCTAATGCTAATCGTAAATTCTCTAAGATTATTATTCACGTCGGCACAAATGATGTTCGACTTCGCCAGTCGGAGATCACCAAAATTAACATTAAAGAGGTGTGTAAACTCGCAAGTACGATGGCAGATGACGTTTTTTGCTCTGGTCCCCTCCCCGTTAAAAGGAGTGATGAGATACTTAGCAGACTATCATCACTCAATGGCTGGTTGTCTAAGTGGTGTCCGCAAAATAACATAGGGTTCATAGACAATTGGAAAAGCTTTTGGGGCAGACCTGACCTGTTGAAAAAAGATGGTATTCATCCTTCCTGGGATGGTGCCGCTCTTCTCTCTAGTAATTTGGCACATAGTCTTAGAGCTAAACCTTGACTAACTGGGGCCCAGGTCAGGAAGCAGACGGACTGGCTTACCCGACCGCCTGCTAGCTGTCTCACGTCACAGAAGTCAGATAAATCCCAGCACATAGAGACTCTTTCACCTAGATATTATCACATAGAGACTGTGTCTGTTCCACGAATTAGTAAATACAAAAAACCATCAAAATCATTCAACGGTAAAAATTTAATTGATGTCCAACAAATAAATAACAGATATAATACAGATGATCAAATGATAAAGCTCGGGCTGCTGAATATTCGATCCCTTTCCTCAAAAGCGCTTATTGTTAATGATATGATTACAGATCATAACCTAGATGTGCTGTGTTTGACAGAAACCTGGCTAAAACCTGACGATTACATTACTTTAAATGAGTCCACCCCCCAAGATTATTGTTATAAACACGAGCCACGTCTGAAAGGTAAAGGGGGAGGTGTTGCTGTAATTTATAATAATATCTTCAGTATTACTCACAAGTCTAGTTTCAAATATAATTCCTTTGAAGTTTTGGTGCTTTATGTAACGTTATGTAGTGAAATCGATAAATCCCGTTTGACATTTGTGCTGGCTACTGTATATAGGCCACCAGGGCACCATACAGACTTTACCAGAGAATTTGCTGATTTTCTATCAGAGTTAGTACTGGCTGCAGATAAAGTCCTAATTGTTGGTGATTTTAATATCCATGTAGACAATGAAAAAGACGCATTGGGATTGGCATTTAGAGACATTCTAAACTCTATTGGAGTAAGGCAACACGTGTCAGGACCCACTCATCGCCGTAATCATACGTTAGACCTAATACTGTCACATGGAATAAATGTTGATACCATTGAAATTCTGCAGCAGAGCGATGACATCTCAGATCATTACCTAGTATCATGTACACTTAATTTAGCAAAGGCTGCAAAGCCGTCCCCTCGCTTTAAATATGGCAGGACTATCACTGCTGCGACTAAAGATTTCTTTGTAAATAATCTTCCTCATCAGTTTCATCTCCTCAGCATCCCAGATAGCCTAGAGGAACTCGATGTTGCAACAGAAACTATTGACTCTCTCTTTTCCAGCACTTTAGACACAGTTGCTCCCCGGCGCTTAAAGAAGATTAAAGAAAACAGTCCAACGCCGTGGTACAACGAGCACACCCGGGCCCTTAAAACAGCAGCCAGAAAAATGGAGCGCAGCTGGAAGAAAACAAAACTAGAAGTTTTTCTCATTTCGTGGAAAGAGAGCATGATTGCATACAGAAAGGCCCTAAAAACTGCTAGATCTGCTTATTTCTCGACTCTCTTAGAAGAAAACAAACACAACCCTAGGTATTTATTCGATACAGTGGCTAAATTAGCCAAAGATAAAGCTTCACCTTCTGATGTTTGTAAACAGCACAGCAGTAATGACTTTATGAACTTCTTTACCTGTAAGATTGATAATATTAGGAAAAAAATTATAACCATGCAGCCGTCTACTACAGTATCACATCAGACAGTGCATTGTAGTGTCACTGAGGAAAAATTACATTCATTCACTGCTATAGGAGAAGAAGAATTGGCTAAACTCGTTAAATCATCAAAATCAACAACATGTATGCTCGACCCCATACCGACTAAACTACTAAAAGAGATGCTTCCAGAGGTCATAGATCCTCTCCTTAATATCATTAATTCATCCTTGACATTAGGATATGTACCGAAAACTTTTAAGTTGGCTATTATTAAACCACTTATTAAAAAACCGCAACTTGATCCTACAAAATTAGTCAATTACAGGCCAATCTCAAATCTACCCTTTCTGTCAAAAATACTAGAAAAGGCAGTGTCCTCACAATTATGCTCCTTTTTAGAAAGAAATGGTATCTGTGAGGATTTCCAGTCAGGATTTAGACCGTATCATAGTACTGAGACTGCTCTCATCAGAGTAACAAATGATTTACTCTTATCATCCGATCGTGGTTGTATATCTCTATTAGTGTTACTCGATCTTAGCGCTGCATTCGATACTATCGACCACAATATTCTTTTGAATAGACTCGAAAATTATGTTGGCATTAGTGGAACTTCATTGGCATGGTTTAAATCATACTTATCTGACCGTTATCAGTTTGTAGCAGTAAATGAAGAGATGTCACACCGAACACAAGTTCAGTATGGAGTACCGCAGGGCTCAGTGCTAGGACCGTTGCTTTTCACCCTGTACATGCTACCACTGGGAGATATTATTAGGAAGCATGGTGTTAATTTTCATTGTTATGCTGACGATACTCAGCTCTATATTTCTTCACGCCCTGACGAAACTTACCAATTCACAAGATTAACAGAATGCATAGCTGATATTAAAAATTGGATGACTAGTAATTTCCTGCAACTTAATTCAGAAAAAACTGAATTTTTAATCATTGGACAAAAAAACTCCACAAGTAGTAACCTAGAATACTGTCTAACACTCGATGGCTGCTCTGTCAAGTCCTCGTCGTCAGTTAGGAACCTGGGTGTGCTCTTTGATACCAATCTCTCATTTGAAAGCCACGTTTCTAGCATCTGTAAAACTGCATTCTACCATCTTAAAAATATATCTAAATTACGGCGCATGCTTTCAATGCAAAATGCTGAACAGTTAGTTCATGCGTTCATGACCTCAAGGCTAGATTATTGTAATGCTCTACTGGGTGGTTGCCCTGCCCGCTTAATAAATAAACTGCAGCTGGTCCAAAACGCAGCAGCTAGAGTTCTTACTAGAACCAGGAAGTATGACCATATTAGCCCGGTTCTTTCAACACTGCATTGGCTCCCTATTAAACATCGTATACATTTTAAAATCTTGCTGATTACTTACAAAGCACTAAATGGTTTAGCGCCCCAGTACTTGAGCGAGCTCTTAACGCATTATACTCCATCACGTTTATTGCGGTCTCAAAATTCTGGCCAGTTGATAATACCTAGAATATCAAAATCAACTGCAGGCGGTCGGTCCTTTTCCTATTTAGCACCTAAACTCTGGAACAGTCTTCCTAGTATTGTTCGGGAAGCAGACACACTCTGTCAGTTTAAATCTAGACTAAAAACACATCTCTTTACTATGGCATACACATAAAACATTTTTAATTTCTATTATTCAAATCAGTTAAATGATTGTTTTAGGCTGCATTAACTAGGTCAGCCGGAACCGGGAACACTTCCCATAACACCTGATGTACTCGTTACATCATAAGAAGAATGGCATCTACGCTAATGTTAGTCTTTCTGTTTATCCCGAGGTTTACTGCAGTCGGCCGGATCCGGGCCGTATCCAGACCAGATGGTGGACCTTAGCCTGGACATGACGACCATATCCCTGAAGTGTCTGTAGAGACAATAGTGTCAATTAAACTCCCCCCTGTAAATGCCGCATCGACACGACATCCTAATTAAACCCGTCCCCGGCGTGACAACTCCAATCTTTCGAATAATCCTACGAATATCTATTTATCTAATATGACTTCTGACCTGTAATGTTGCCAGAATCATAATCATACACTATTTGTTCGTCGGCCAGAGGAGAACTGGCACCCCGACTGAGCCTGGTTTCTCCCAAGGTTTTTTTTCTCCATTCTGGCCCTGAAGGAGTTTTGGTTCCTTGCCACCGTCGCCTTTGGCTTTTGGCTTGCTCAGTTGGGGACACCTAAATTTCAATTATATTACTGATCCGCCCGCATTGACACTATATGATAATTGAAATGAGCTGGATGACATCACCGTTTTCACCAGAGCGGCTGTACAGCCGAATCAAATTCCGTTGCATTATTTTCCTGTTACCACTGTGAAGCTGCTTTGAAACAATTGCCATTGTAAAAAGCGCTATATAAATAAAGGTGATTTGATTTGATTTGATTTGACTATTGGATAACGCTGGGAAAGCGTGCCCGTCTCGTGGAGATGGTACGCTGCAGAGCCACGTCCTTCAGAGGAAGGAGAGGTGGCGGAATACACATAAGGACTAACCTATCAGGGTAGTACTACATATGGCAGTCTCTGGGGTGGATCCAACCTGATCCCAGGGGGGAAAGAACACCACCAGAGACGACAAAGCGGGCTCTGTCAAGGGAAAGACACGGGGCTAGCCAAGTAGGGTAGCTGGTACCGTGGAGAATACACATATGGGGTTGCCGTTAGGGAACCGCTACATATGGCACCCAGCCTACATACACGTTCCACAAGCATACGGGTGCAGGCCTGGCGTCAGACGGCCGCAACGTCTGACACCGAAGGGGTGACGGAGGAGCTCGACAGGGTTAGCCGTTTCCGGGGAACACAACTGGAGATAATAGACGCACGTATCCGGCCCAGAGGGCGGGAGTGGCGTTGCAAGCCGACACTAGAACGGACACTTAGCGCTACTGGCCACTGGGGGCGAGGATGTGGGAAGATACCGGCTCTACACGGAGGCTATAGAATCTAGCGAACGTGTTAGGTGTCGCCCAGCCCGCAGCTCTACATATATCTGTCAGCGAGGCGCCTTGGGCCAGCGCCCAGGAGGAAGCTACACTCCTTGTGGAGTGCGCTCGCACCCCGAACGGGCGAGGCACGTCTTGGGACTGGTAAGCCAAGACGATAGCATCCACTATCCAGTGGGCTAACCTCTGCTTGGAGACAGCCTTTCCCTTCTGCTGGCCTCCGTAACAGACGAAGGTTGCTCTGAGGTTCTAAAGCTTTGAGTTCGGTCCACGTAGGCGCGGAGGGCGCGGACGGGACAGAGCAAAGCTAGGGCTGGGTCTGCCTCCTCCGAAGGGAGCGCTTGCAGGTTCACCACCTGATCCCGGAAGGGAGTGGTAGGAACCTTGGGCACATATCCAGGCCGGGGTCTCAGGACAACGTGAGAGTTGGCCGGCCCGAATTCTAGGCATGATTCGTTGACCGAAAGTGCATGCAGGTCCCCTACCCTCTTGATTGAGGCCAATGCAGTCAGGAGCACTGTCTTCATGGACAGGATGTTTAACTCTGCAGACTGCAAAGGCTCAAAGGGAGGACCCTGAAGTGCTCTGAGCACCAGGGCTAGGTCCCAAGAGGGTATCGAGGTTGGACGAGGAGGATTCAGTCTCCTCGCACCCCTGAGGAACCTGACGATTAAGTCGTGCTTCCCTAAGGACTTACCTTCCACTGCATCGTGATACGCCGCTATTGCGGCGACGTACACTTTGAGGGTGGAGGGAGACAGCCTTCGCTCCAGCCCATCCTGCAGGAAAGAAAGCACGACATTAACCGAACACCTTCGGGGGTCTTCCCGGCGGGAAGAACACCACTCAACGAACAGGTTCCACTTCAACGTGTAGAGGCGCCTCGTAGAGGGGGCTCTAGCAGAAGTGATGGTGTCTACCACTGCTTGTGGCAGGCCACCTAGAACCTCCGTGTCCCGTCCAGGGACCAGACATGGAGTTTCCAGAGGTCTGGACGCGGGTGCCATAGAGTGCCCCGCCCCTGAGAAAGCAGGTCCTTCCTCAGGGGGATCGGCCAGGGAGGGGCTGTCGCGAGGAGTGTGAGTTCGGAGAACCAGGTCCGGTTGGGCCAGTAGGGCGCAACTAACAAGACCTGCTCCTCGTCCTCCCTGACCTTGCACAGTGTCTGTGCAAGAAGGCTCACTGGGGGAAACACATATTTGCGTAGGTCCCGGGGCCAGCTGTGCACCAGTGCATCCGTGCCGAGGGTGCCCCCGGTCAGGGAATAGTACAACTGGCAATGGGTCGAGTCCGGAGAGGCAAACAGGTCTACCTGTGCGGCTCCGAAGAGGTCCCATATCAGCTGGACACTCCGGGGGTGGAGTCGCCACTCTCCCGGAGGTGTCGACTGACGAGAGAGCTTGTCGGCTGTCTGGTTCAGCGCGCCTGGGATGTGAATGGCCTGAAGCGACCTCAGACGCTTCTGACTCCACAGGAGGAGATGGCGGGCGAGTTGGAGCATGCAACGGTGCTGATATGCCCTCCCCTCGAACGCAAAGCGTAGGAACGGTCTGTGTCGAGGGAGAATGGAGACATGAAAGTACGCGTCCTTCAGGTCGATCGCTGCGAACCAATCTCGGGGACGGATGCATTCGAAAATGCGTTTCTGCGTTAACATTTTGAACGGGAGCTTGTGCAGGGCCCGATTCAGAATGCGCAGGTCCAAGATTGGTCTTAACCCACCCCCTTTCTTGGGTACAATGAAGTAGGGGCTGTAGAACCCCGACCTCATATCGGCAGGAGGAACCGGCTCGATCGCGTCCTTCGCCAGCTAACGGCACCACAGACGTACCCGGGGTGGGGCAGCGAAGTGGAGTACACAGACCCGACTCGGGAGGCCCGGAGGCGGCCCGGAGTGTTGTCTGAGTACTCCAGGGTGGGGCAGAGTGTGGGTGAGGAGGCCCGGGGGCGTCCTCGGTGCCCATACTGCTGCCCCCTGGCGAAGGGGAGAGGGGAGGAAAGGAGTGGCGAGGCCCGGGGGCGTCGCACACTGCCAACCTGGCCCTCTTGGGGCCCAGGGAGGGAGGAAACTGCTCTTTTATTGAGAATGTGGGTACCGCTGGACTCCGGAGAGCCAGCGGCAGGATGTTGTAACGACCAGTGGTGACATTCTCCCCCCGGTCCTCCTCTGGGGGGAGGAGGGGTGCGGACACCACCTCCCCTGGAGCAGCTCCTCTTCTCCCTGGGCTGCCCATCTCAGGGCCGCTTGCCCTTGCGCTTGCCGGCGGACTTTGCGGGACCCTGGACGGGTTGGGCAGCACCCCTACGCCCGGCCCCCTGCTTCCCAGGTGGAGGCTGCTGCTTGGGCTTAGCAGGGGCGGAGGCGGACGCAGGGGGATGCCCTCGGCGATGAGCAGGCGGAGGTGCTGCAGCTGGCGACTGGGTGGAGGCAGCAGCAGGTCACCGGGGCAGAATGTTCTTGATCGCCTCCGTCTGCTTCTGGGCCACCAAGAACTGCTGGGCGAAGCTCTCGATGGTGTCGCCGAAGAGGCTGGCCTGGCAGACAGGGGCGTTGAGGAACCGTACCTTGTCGGTCTCACGCATATCCGCCAGGTTCAGCCACAGGTGGCGTTCCTGGACCACAAGTGTGGACATCGCCCGACCCAGGGAGCGTGCGGTGACTTTCGTCCGGAGGGCGAGGTCCGTCGCGGTACGCAGTTCCTGCATAACCCCTGGGTCGGAACTACCCTCGTGCAGTTCCTTTAGCGCTTTGGCCCGGTAGACCTGCAGGACCGCCATGGCATGCAAAGATGACGCAGCTTCTCCACAGGCTGTGTAAGCCTTGCCCGTTAGTGCGGACGAGAACTTACACGCCCGGGAGGGGAGACGCGGATTTCCGCGCCAGTCAGTAGCGGTCTTCGGACACAGTTGCATCGCTACTGACCGCTCGACTGGGGGGATCTCCACGTAACCCTTAGCTGCGCCACCATTGAGGGTAGTGAGGACGGAGGAGTCAGTCGATCGATTTCTAGCGTTGTAAGGCGCTATCCACGACTTCGTGAGCTCCTGATGCACCTCCGGAAAGAAAGGTACTGGGGCGGGGCGTCCCGAGATACCAATCGTCCAGCCGCGAGGGTTCGGGACACGGTGGAGGGTTCCACTCGAGCCCAACACTGGCGGCGGCCCGGGCAAGCATAGCCGTGAGCTCCGGATCGGACTCGGGCAACGCTACCACACCAGAAGGGGGCAGCGCAGCTGAATCCTCATCTCCGGAGTCCATTAGCTCGTCCCCCGATGCAGCTATCGAGACCATGTCCTCAGCCGGAGCCCCGAAAGTAACAGACGGTCTCCCGTGGGAAGGACCAAGCTGCTCTTCCGGAAGCTCCACCGGCGCAGTGGAGGGGGGAGGGGCCCGAGGAGCCTGTTGACCCGGCGGGAGTGCCCTCACAGTAACCCTCAGGTCTCCACCAAAGGCATCAGCCAAAGTAGCAGCCCTCTGCTTCGCAGCAGGAGGGCCACTAGATCGGGGGATGCGCAATGGGACTCCACCCCGTCTGAGGTATTCGAGTCTAGACCGTAGTACTGCGATGGTCATGTTCCCGCAATGGGAACATGAGTCATCCACGAAAGCCGCCTCAGCGTGCTGAACGCCCAAACACGAGAGACAGCGATCGTGTCCGTCAACTGGGGACAGATAACGACGGCATCCAGAAATACACGGTTTGAATGACATCTTGAAAAAGACGCAGGGTCAAACCGTGTTGCTCTTTTAGAAAAGGAAAAAAACGCTCCGATCAGTGCCGAGGCACACAGGGGAATGACACACCAGAAGGTACTGTTCGGCTCCGAAGCTGAAAGCGATATGCGGTGCTTCCACTTCCGTATTTATACCCGCGATGCGGGGCGGGTCGTGGAATGCGTCAACCGCATGCCAATCTTCATTGGCTCGTTTATAACACTCGAAGTAGATTGGTCTCTGAAAATAGATCCCAATTCGTCGGTCAGTTCCGACGTACGTCGAACGTGACCGACTGAAAGGGAACTAGGAATTCTGCATGAGGCATGTGTGTTTATTTCTAATTTAGGGGATTTTATCTCTCTCCCCCTTCCTTGTTTCCTTGTTTTTTGTTCACTTGGCAGTTCACTGTAACCATTAGAATTGTTTTATTTATCAGCCTGTTAATATTTTGATGAAAACCTCATTAAAGATGGAAAACAATTTTTTTTTTTTTTGTCCTTTTTAATAGATGTCACTTATTTTCTGCTAAAATGTCTTTGCATGTCTTGGACAGATGCATCAAAGGGATAGGTATTAATTTATTATTTATAATTTTAAAGCAGTAGTTCTGCACACTGCTTTTACTATGACTAGAGTGAGTTTTATTGAATACCATGTGGTCATCCAACCTTGGAACATAGCCTACCTGATGAAGGTTTGATGACCAAAACATGGTTTAATAAAGCTAATAGTAAGACAGGATTGAACTCTGGCCTCATTAACAATTAAAATAATACAGTTGGTTTGGGACATCTGAAATCAGTCCAAGAAATGCATCATAACTGGTATGAATGTCCTTTAGACATCTGTGACGTTGAAAAGACGTAAAAACTTTCATTTAGAACCCTGAAAAGATGTCACTTGGACGTCAATAGTTAACATTAAAAAGACGTCACAAAAACTTTCATTCTGGCTCCTCAGTGGACGTCTTCTGAACGTTCCATTTTAATGTCACATGGACATCAACAGTGAACGTTAAAAAGACGTCGCAAAAACTTTCATTCTTTCACGTCTTTTGGACGTGTCTTTGCTCAGTGGGCCCCTTTTGCCTTCAGAAAGGCCTTAATTCTTCATGGCATAAATTCAACAAGATGCTGGAAACATTCCTCAGAGAGACGCAGTTGCTGGAGATTTGTCGGCCGAATTTCCCGTTCCACCACATCCCCAAGTGGATTGAGATCTGTTGACCGTGGAGGCCATTTGAGGTAATTTGAACTTTGTGACATGACGTGTTATCCTGCTGTGGTCATAAAGGGATAAACACGGTCAGCAACAATACTCAGGTAGGCTGTGGCATTTACAAGGCAGGACTGATCCATACTTTCATGTTGTTTACGCCAAATTCTGAATGTCGCAGAAGAAATCAAGATTCATCAGACCAGGCAATGTTTTTCCAATCTTCTATTGTCCAATTTAGGTGGGGCTGTGTGAACTGTAGCCTCAGTTTCCTGTTCTTAGCTGACAGGAGTAGCACCCGGTGTGGTCTTCTGCTGCTGTAGCCCATCTGCTTCAAGATTTTGATTGTGTGTTCAGAGATGCTCTTCTGCAGACCTCGCTTGTAACAAGTGGTTATTTGAATTACTGTATTATTCTCTGACGTCTGGTATCAACAAGGCATTTTCCCCCACAGAATGCCGATCACTGAATATTTTCTCTTTTTCGGACCATTCTATATAAACCCTAGAGATGGTTGTGTGCGGAAATCCCAGTAGATCAGCAGTTTCTGAAATACTCACACCAGCCTGTCAACAATGCCACATTCAAAGTAACTTAAATCAAATTTATTTTATTTATATTTTTTTTATCTACCTTATACAAACCCGATTCCAAAAAAGTTGGGACACAGTACAAATTATGAATAAAAACAGAATGCAATGATGTGGAAGTTTCAAATTTCAATATTTTATTCAGAATACAACATAGATGATATATCAAATGTTTAAACTGAGAAAATGTATCATTTTAAGGGAAAAATAAGTTGATTTTAAATTTCATGGCATCAACACATATCAAAAAAGTTGGGACAAGGCCATGTTTACCACTGTGTGGCATCCCCTCTTCTTTTTATAACAGTCTGCAAATGTCTGGGGACTGAGGAGACAAGTTGCTCAAGTTTAGGAATAGGAATGTTGTCCCATTCTTGTCTAATACAGGCTTCTAGTTGCTCAACTGTCTTAGGTCTTCTTTGTCGCATCTTCCTCTTTATGATGCACCAAATGTTTTCTATGGGTGAAAGATCTGGACTGCAGGCTGGCCATTTCAGTACCCGGATCCATGATGCAGCCATGATGTTGTAATTGATGCAGTATGTGGTCTGGCATTGTCATGTTGGAAAATGCAAGGTCTTCCCTGAAAGAGACGACGTCTGGATGGGAGCATATGTTGTTCTAGAACTTGGATATACCTTTCAGCATTGATGGTGCCTTTCCAGATGTGTAAGCTGCCCATGCCACACGCACTCATGCAACCCCATACCATCAGAGATGCAGGCTTCTGAACTGAGCGCTGATAACAACTTGGGTTGTCCTTGTCCTCTTTAGTCCGGATGACATGGCGTCCCAGTTTTCCAAAAAGAACTTCAAATTTTGAATCGTCTGACCACAGAACAGTTTTCCACTTTGCCACAGTCCATTTTAAATGAGCCTTGGCCCAGAGAAAACGCCTGCGCTTCTGAGTCAAGTTTAGATATGGCTTCTTTTTTGACCTATAGAGTTTTAGCCGGCAACAGCGAATGGCACGGTGGATTGTGTTCACCGACAATGTTTTCTGGAAGTATTCCTGAGCCCATGTTGTGATTTCCATTACAGTAGCATTCCTGTATGTGATGCAGTGCCGCCTAAGGGCCCGAAGATCACGGGCATCCAGTATGGTTTTCCGGCCTTGACCCTTACGCACAGAGATTGTTCCAGATTCTCTGAATCTTTGGATGATATTATGCACTGTAGATGATGATAACTTCAAAGTCTTTGCAATTTTTCTCTGAGAAACTCCTTTCTGATATTGCTCCACTATTTTTCGCCGCAGCATTGGGGGAATTGATGATCCTCTGCCCATCTTGACTTCTGAGAGACACTGCCACTCTGAGAGGCTCTTTTTATACCCAATCATGTTGCCAATTGACCTAATAAGTTGCAAATTGGTCCTCCAGCTGTTCCTTATATGTACATTTAACTTTTTCGGCCTCTTATTGTTACCTGTCCCAACTTTTTTGGAATGTGTAGCTCTCATGAAATCCAAAATGAGCCAATATTTGGCATGACATTTCAAAATGTCTCACTTTCAACATTTGATGTTATCTATATTCTATTGTGAATAAAATATAAGTTTATGAGATTTGTAAATTATTGCATTCCTTTTTTATTCACAATTTGTACAGTGTCCCAACTTTTTTGGAATCGGGTTTGTACGTTTCCTTGTAATTCCATCTGGTAATGCTGGTGAAATGACACACAGCAGTCACTGTTTTGAAACAGCTTTAATTTTTGATGGATTTAAATCTGCAATTGATGGAAAACACATCAATGTTGTGCATTAAGGGACCATTTTCAATATCAAAGCCCGATGCGAGAATTTTTTTTAGCAACAGTGGTTACTCATCTCTGAGCAACAGGGTAATCCCCTCTAACTGAGTCAGTATGAGGAACCCTATACAAACTGCCTTAGTTAATCTAACAGGTTTCCAGTCGGTATTCAGACTCAGCTGATCCTGTGGTTTTAGAGGTGGATGTGTGAATGAAAAACTGTCTGTGAGGCGTGTGTGGGATGGGGGCCTGACGGAGGGTGGTCTGCTTCCCAAAGGTTTGTTTGTAAAGGAAAAAAATAAGGGGCATATTGTTCATGCTCATGGAGCATAAAGGAACAATGTGAATATGCTTTTGTACAGATTCCAAGATTCAGATTCAAGTTTAAAGCCCTCTTAGAACAGGTAACAGATTTATGAAGAATCTAGAATGCCGCTCAAATGCCGGAAAAGGGTTGAATTGTTTAGATTGCTGTGTATCAGCTGGATGGCGTGGGTTCAGACATTGGAAGATCCTCCTGTCTGCTACTGGTTGAAGCACAAAGAACATTCCACAGCTGTGAATCAGAGAGCAGGGGTCACTGATTCAGCCCCATCCGAGCACTGGGGCCTTTTGATTCAAAGACCTTTCCCATGTTACACACAGACAGATACACTCACAAAACACCATTACAATCTTTGTAGACAAAGAGGTGCTTGGGATGTGCCAAGTAAATGAGTCAAAGCAATGGGGCGATGAGATGCCATCCATCACTGAACACAATAACTGATTGGTAGGCGGATAAAAGGATAGAAGATTGAATACCTGGTCTGAACACTTTATATTCATGTTCTTCTGAAGTTCTGACCTACTGTGTCGGCTTGCTGACTGTTGACAATAACCCACCTTGGCAAGTCAGTGTAGCTTTTCACACAGTCAGGGCAAGCAAGGCACCTGATCAAACTCGGTTCTGCGCTCCCATGGATCCTCAAGAGGACAGCATTATGTCATGAAATAATATTATTCTGCCACTCCTACGTCGAGCGATCAGGTTCAGTTTAGCTCATACAAGAAAAAACAGGTTTCTGGTGTGAGAACGATCTGTCGAGAACATTCAGGGTGGCACGTATTGTGGCAAAGCTGTTATAATTACCGCCACATTTTCGTCAGATTCAGCTCAGGACATCCTGACAGGGCTTGTGGGGTCTGAAATCCAAGACCGGTGTAACCATCCTAAATACTCAGTGGATACAGCAGTGAGACGGAAACGGGATGTCAAAACACAAACCAGGCATGAGTAGCCAGAACCAAATATCAGCACAGAAAAACATCTGAAATCATGAATAGGTGTCCTAAAAAGCAAATCAAACCAAGCATGATAATGAGCTCCACAGGATGGGAACTTTGTGTATGTGTGTGTATCTTTTGGTACTGGTGGATCCATGTTACAGTCTGTCGAACATGGAAAAAGGCTTTTTTTTTCCTGTTTCTAATTTGCAGGAGGGTGACAGTGGTATGGGTGACCAGAAACACCAATAAACACTCATCTTCTTGCTCAAATACCTCCATTCATACCTTTTTCTACTGGTGGGTCTGTGTCAGTCTGTCAAACATGGAAAGAAGTAGGGCTGGGTATTGGCACAAATTTCACGATTCAATTCAATTGACCCTTCGCAAAGAAAATTTATCAAAAGAAAACTAAGCATTATTATTATTACACTTTATTAACTAAGCACAAAGCTAGCTACATTTGCCTCCATGTTGTAATTTGCTGAATCTTCTCTTGTGGCCTCATGGGATAGTAAAGTGGCCATCGAATGCGCACTTGAGAATCTTGCCGGATGTAGTAGTAGATCTGGTTACTTTTCACCTACTGTTTTATGAATACTATGAATTCGGACATACTACGGTCACGTTTTTTTTCGCCAACCAGCCTATATAGTTGGCATATTCGGATGCAGTGCCATTCTCTTGATCAAATACTTCTATTCTACAATTCAGAGTGGGATCACTGTAGAGTAACAGTGCCATGGCTTGTTTTGAATTGGACTCTCTGTGGAGCCTGGGAGGAGAGCGTTTTGGGAAAAAGAGGTCATACCACCGAGTAGATTTAACAGGCAGAGAACATGAAGGAAAGCACCCAGGGATTTCCAAGTGACTCAACAGGCGGACCTCCCACTTGTAACGGCCCCCTTATAGCGTAGGGGCTTGTATTTCATGCAAGGCGCACCACACAGTAATAATTACACATGACAACATGATCTGAAGCAGAGTTTTATTACTCAGCAGAGCTTACGCCATTTTCATCAAATCTTTCCCTCAAAAAAGACAGAAAAAGGGTGAGGTACACAGTAGGGGGTATCAAAACCAACTCATTCTGTTTTAAAGTGACATACAGGTCTGTTTCTAGTAATCACACTTGTTATAGTATGTTTTGTGATAGGCCTACTATAAAAGCACAATGCTGTAATATGTCCTAGTTCTCTGTCATTAACCCTGCTAGTAACACAGGAAACTGCCGGGAATAATAGCCAACGGCGGCCCATAATACAGCTGCAAGCCGAGACAGTGTCTATGGGAACAGCATTATTCGGCAGCAATAACGACAGAGATACGGCCCTGATATCGAGTCTACACCTGGCACAAATGCTTATGGCTACAGCTCCGACAATCCCACGTCAACACAGTGGCAGTATTGAAACACCCCCGAGGCAGTCATTTCAAAGGCTTTTCTTGCTTTATTAAAAATAAAATACTGTTAAATATTGCAGAAAAATCGGAAGTCAAAACAAACGGATTGTCTGATTCAGAGGAGGCCGTTTCAGAGCGGGTCGATGTTTGTTATCTTCCCACGCCTGACCTCTAGTGGTGAAATTCAATCACAGTTTTTTTTTAATTTTTTTTTTTTAAAGGAATTGAATTTTAATTTTACAAGTAATAATAATAATAATAATAAACACCACCGCCTCTTCTTACAATCAGACAAAAATATTTTTGATAACGAACTTGTCTATCTCAGGAGCTGTTATGGGCTTTGGCTAAGGTGAGAACATGCTTGCTACTTTACATATTGGATTTTTTTTCAGGGTTGTGATGAGGCGGCAGAGTGCTGGTGGGAGAGGACGCGGATTTCAGTTTCTAATGCTTTCCAGAACCTCGGCTCCGCAGGTGGAGGATCTTCAGTAGCTCTCACTTCCCGCTTTTAACGCACTTCAAAGGTCTCGTTAGGCCCGCAGCAGCAGGGGTGCTCCAGGGATCCCAACAACTCCACCACCTTAACGGCCTGTTTAGAGGGCGATCCCTGCTGACAGCCCCGGTTTCCCATCAAAAAAATTATAGTCCTGTTTTACGAGAGGGCCAGGAGGGAGGAGGATAAATCTCTCTGGTCCTGGAGGCAGGTTTAATGAGCGCAGGCACACAATCAGCTCCTGCGTTCGCATCTAGGGGTCACGCGCACCGCATTTTGTTCATATTCAAACACTCACTCATTTAAAGATGAAGATATCTATTTGGGAAAATAAAGGTGGTCTTCTTTGAAGCAAAATAAAACTTTTTGTGCTTGTAATTGGATGCAAACAACAACAATAATAATAAAGGAAAAGTAAATCAGAGGACTATAGCTCTTATACATCATATGAGTGACTGATAAATTAAAACATGCACAATCTGCTAGCTAGAAGAGCTTCGCTTTCTTCTTCATGTCGTTGCGCTTCCAAAGAGGAAGTCTGTCAAACTCGTGGATCTCCATCCCAAAAATGTCAAAGAATGTCTCTGGAGCCAAGTGGCGCTGGATATAAATGAGGAGAGAAAAATATTGGAGAATTATAAATCATCAGGCATGCGATCAACTAAGGAGGAAAAAAAAAAAAAAAAAAAAGATACAATACGTCTATACAATGATCATTATGATGATGATGATAATAATAAATAAATCATTACATTTTAATCATTTAAAAAAAAAAGTATAGGCTATTATTTTGAATAATAATAATACAAATTCAAAACTACTACTACTAATTATTATTTTTATTATATATTATACTTATTTGTTAATATTTCATTTATTATATTTAATAAGTATTTGAGTATTTAATACACTCTAAAAAATCCTAGGTTGTTTTAACCATTAAAACAACCCAGCATTTTTTAGAGTGTAATAAGTTGTATTATTAAATATATTATTAATGTTATTATTTTATTCTACAGAACAAATGAATGTATTTTGAATGTGATAATAATAATAAATAAATCATTACATTTTAATCATTTAAAAATTTATTATTTTGTATTATATATTGTCTTATTTTTATTTATTCATATTTCATTTATGATTATTTAATACGTATTTGAGTATTTAATAATAAGTTGTATTATTATTTAAATATTATTATTGTTATTATTTTATTCTACAGAACAAATGACTACATTTTGAATAATAATAATAATTATTATTATTATTATTCAAAACTTCTATTACTAATTATATTTTTTATTATATATTATTTCTTATTTTTATTATATATTTCATTTATGATTATTAAATAAGTATTTGAGTATATAATAATAATACTAAGTTGTATTATTATTTCAATATATTATTGTTATTAGTTTATTCTACAGAACAAATCAATGCATTTTGAATGTAATAATAATAAATAAATCACTACATTTTAATCATTCAATCATTTTTATTACATATTATTTATTTTTTATTTATTAATACTTCATTTATTATTATTTAATAAGTATCTGAATATTTAATAATAATAATAATAATAAGTTGTATTATTATTATTATTTAAATATATTATTATTATTATTATTTTATTCTACAGAACAAATGAATGCATTTTGAACGTATCTGAAAACGCAGCAATTTACTTTCCTCAGATATAGGTCACAAAATACGAAAAATGCAGTTTCCATACAGCAAGGCTATGGGGTGCTATTTACCTCCAATCTCGTCCTGTCCACATCCTTCGCGAGCTTAGTACGCCCTCTGTTGGCGACAGTGAGCATTTCATATGGGTACACCTTTACAAAAGGAGGGATTGTGTTGTTATGGAGAATGCTATGCGAGGCATTTGCCAAACACAATGAATCGCTGAAAGCAAATGGTTGAGGGAATAATGCACGGTCATTACATTCTAATAAGGTACACAAACACCAACTCTTGCCAAAATACAACACTGCAGCACACGGTGCAAGTGAGAGTGGGGCAGAGCATGCAATGAGCCTTGTGAGTGAGAGAGTGTGAGCAATGTATTTCCAAAAGCAGAAAGTCTGTGTTTCTCAATATAGGAAAGAAGTGCTGTGGGATAGGGAGTAATATAGAGCTTTAGTGCAATATAGATACAGTTGGCGACGCAAATTAGGCTGGGGGTGTGGTGGTGTCCTGGTTATCCTAGTCCAAAAACGCTCAACAAATAAATAATTGGTTCTATGTTTTTGGCATTAATAACAGCAGCAGAAATCACATTGCATATTTAAAATTATAGTAAATACAATAAGTAAATGTCGGAAAACTCTGCTAAAAACATCTAATACTAACCTAAACTTTTATAGATCAAGCTGGCCAACCAGCTAAAACCAGCTTGGCCACACTGGGAGACCAGTGTGCATATTTGTGTATTTTATGCATATTTGGTGCTCAAGAAACCTTTCTTATTACCATTAATGTTGAAAGCAGTTGCACCGTTTAATTTTTTTTAATGGAAACTGGGATACATTTTTTGATGAATAGAAAGTTCAACAGCATTTACTTATGCAATAATCTTTTTTTACTGCCATTTTTGATCAATTTAATGCATGCTGAATACAAGTATTAATTAAATTTTTAAAAAAGTTTGAACTGTAGTGTAATTCATATTTTAATTGTTAGATCAGCTAAAATGACTAATTAATGATGACATATTTAATTTGGTGTAGATTCATACAGTCAGTGTCATATAGTAGTGTGGGGGGAAAATCCCAGCAGAATGTATTTATTTTATTTATAATACAATATGCAAAGTAATCTCTGCTGCAGACATATGAAATTTACGTCCAGTAAATATTCAGGACTTTTTCTTTATGTGAAGTGCAAAAAACAAACACACTTTGGAGTGTTTTTCCTTTACCAAAAAAAAAAAAAAAAAAAAAAAAAAATAGAATTTTTCTATTTATTTTCCCCACTGAAATGAATGGGTAACTATGGTCACTGGGCTTTGCAAATTATATGAACAGGAAACAATTATAATGCTGTTAATGCTAGCACTCCTACGGACAGTTAACAGTCTACAATCATGCCAGTTATTGTTTCTTACACTGCTGGGAAAGCCTATCAAGTTCTAATTTATTTCATCCTGCCAGTAACTATTAGTTTGGTCCTAAGAGAATCAGGCTTCTGGCTAACTACAGCTAACCTAACCCTAACCCTAACAAAATATTACCATATGCAACTGTGAAGCCTCTTTAATGAGAACCAGGAGTTCAAAATGACTGAATGATCTCAAAACTATTCATGGCTAAAACAGAGTATGTCATATGATGACATCATTTCATAGCGCTAGAAGATATGCAAGTAATGCTAGTCTAGTTCTACACGCTGACCATCGCCTGTGAAGATGAGCCAAAATAACAGTCCTCCTGACTGATGAATAATCTTGATTTGGGGAGAGGGGGTGATTATTTATTGAACACAGAGGAGCATTTAGAGATGGAAGAGAGAAGAGAAACATAATTATTTGAAAATATTTGGGATACTTGCTTTATATTCCAACATATTAGGCATAGACATTCCCCTGTCCATTCTTGTAATGGAATCTTGGGCATCTTGGGTGGGCTATAGAACAGAACACATACACGTGATGCAAATGATAAGAAAAGAAAGCAGAAACTGTTTTCAAGAATTCAGAACCTTGGGAAATAGTCTGGATCTAATTCCTAACAGCTATTGCTCTGTATCAAGTTCTCTCGGGGGAGGTGGAAACTCAACTATCCATGTGACGTGTTCTTAAGGGTGGGTGGGGTGGACTTTTAACATATCAAACCCTTGACTGTGCTCTTGTCTTTCCCCATGGCCATGGCTCAAACTCAGACACAAGCATAGCAATGAGGGCATGAGTGCCATTCCGGTTACATGTAGCATGATTTGACTTCCATATGTGCATGACTGCTGATGCACATGCTCAGTAAACACTGCATGTCAGTCACATACCTTGAAATCTGTATGAATCAGAAAGAGACAAAATCCCCAAATATTACTATATTATTAGAATTTCAGTTGTTAGATGTATTTTCAGTATTAGAAACATTGCATTTTACCTCTTTGTCCTCCGCACACGTCCCCATAACTGTTATACTGAGAGAGTTCTGTAGACTGGGGCTGGAAGGACAGACAAAAGAAACTCATTAATTTTTATTTTTTTATTTTATGTTACACTGGTTGATCTGACCTAATTTATTCTACATGCTCAAGTGTTCCAAAACAGGGGGTTGCAGAAATAATTCACTGATATTTCACTCATATTTCTTAAAAATTACACCATATATTAAGGTATTTTTTAATGTTTTTGAATGAAGACTCTTACTGTATGCTCACCAAAGCTGCTTTATTTGATAAAAAATACAGTAAAAACAGTAATAATATTGTGAAATATGTAAATGTAAGATAACTTTTTTCTATTTAAATACTTTTTAAAATGTAATTCCTGTTATGGTAAAGCTTTCATCTTTTTAGCAGTCTTCAGTGTCACATGATCCTTCATGAATCATTCTAATATGCTGTTTTGGTCCTCAGTTATTATCAATTACTATTGGTGCTCAATTATTAATATTTTTTTTATTATTATCAGCGTTGAAAACAGTTTTTGCTGCTTAATATTTTTGTGCAAACCGTGATACATTTTTCTTTGATAGAAAGTTCAATGAACAGCATTTACTTGAAATATAAATCTTTTGTAACATTATAAATGTCTTTACTGTCACTTTTGATCAATTTAATGCATCCTTGCTGAATAAAAGTATTAATTTATTTTTTCTTCAAACTTTTGAATTGTAGTATATCATGGTTTCTACAAAAATATTAAGCAACATAAACTGTTTTCATCATTGATAATAATGAATATCATATAATGATAATAATAGAACTGTTTCTTGAGCACCAAATCAGCATATTAGAAAAATCTCTAAAGGATCATGTGACACTGAAGACTGGAGTAATGATGCTGAAAATTCAGCTTTGCCATCACAGGAATAAATTACATTTTTAAATAAAAAACACAATATTGCTGTTTTTACTGCATTTAATTTTCAAATCAATGCAGCCTCCATTTATTAAATAAAGGTTAATAACCGATGAACGGTTGAGACTTACCCGATGGAGGCCATTTCGTCCGTATCCAGGCAGAGATGATGTTTTAACGGTTTGGGAGTCTACAGCAGAGGACAGAATACTTTTGTATACTAATACCAGAGTAAAGCTTTATTTGTTGTGCTTGCTTTCAAAATGATGTGGCATTATACCTGTGGTACAGTTAGCATACTGGGAGTCAAAGCGCTGGGCGGCCACACTTCGTATGTATTTCTCTCTGTTCATCTCCTTTTCCATCTCCTCCTTCAGAATGAGCTTCCCAAGTCCAGACTGGATCTGCAGTTAAATACAAGACTTAATATAAGTCATTTTGAATCTTAAGTAAAGATATTTGTACTGGAAAACAAGTTAAAAAATACTTAAGAAAAAGTAATAAAATAATATTTTGCAATGTAAACACCCCCAATTCTGCTCAACCGGGTACTGAATTATCGTGTTCTTTAAATTATGTTATTGTTATTCTTTTCAGTGCAAACATGCAAATTAGGCATGTCTGCTTAATTATTTCAGTGATTTTGGGCAATAAAACAATGCAGACTGTGTATAAATACTGTAATGCTGAGCAATGGAGCATAATTTGGCACATACTGTATATGCATTTAAATGGTTGCTTTGACTAAAAAATGACATGAGCAGTGTATAAGTATTAATAAGCTCTTGACCTTGCTGAGATGTTCCTCCTGAAGATGTCTGCGTTTCAGTTGCTCGTCCTCTTCTTCATCCCGTGACCGACTCCTCCCATCTGAGCCTGTATGTCCAGGACCAGGAAAGGATTTTCAAATAAAACCAAAAAGAGAGAAAGAAAAAATATTGAGATGATTGCAAAATTGCCATTGTACCCATGGTGACCTTCAAACGGAACCTCTGAATTCAGTTATACGCATGGAAACCAAGCAATGGAACAAAAATGGCAACATGAATTAAATAAATAATAATATAAAAACAAATCATGAATAAAAAGAATAAAAAACGTGATCAGATTGATTGGTGTAATGATTTTTTGATCGGAAATGTATTGGATGTATTGTCTGTAAAGCCATCTATAGCGTTCTTCGGATTTACTACCATCACAACTGGGTTTAGGGGTAGCCAGATGGAAATAACAGGCTATGTTTACCAGCAGCAATCCAAGAGTTCTCAATACACACTGTTTTGAGAGCATCATTTAATTCACAAAAGGCTTCCATTAGTTTTTGGTTACTGCAGGGTTTTATATGTGCCGTTAGGCCTGGAGGAGCCAGCAGCAGGACCGTACCTAAAGCAGCGAGGGATGGCGGACACGGCCAGTAGTCGGTCTCGATCTTTGCGGTTTCGTCTGGCCGAGGGGCGTAGGCAGCAGGGAACTTGGATGATTTGATGATGTCATCAGCAGACTTGCTTTGGGCTGCCAGGGCAGCTGAATCTGAATCGGTATTTTGGGGGAACTGCACTATCAGTGACTGCCTCTCATAGGCTTTTAATAAGTGCAGTGCTGGACAATCAGTTCAAAGCATGACATTTCAGGAATTTATATGAAAACATGTGAATGAAATATTATAAAAAAATTGAATAATATATATATATATATATATATATATTTTTTTTTTTTAGTAAAACACCAATTCAGAGACAGTATCAAATGCTTTGAATGTCAATGGCCGGTACTGCATCTTATAAAGGACTGTATAAAGTGGATACAGCACACATGCTACTGTTTGCAAATGTATAGATTTTTATAATATTAGGCAAGCAGAGAATGTATATATACACTATATTGCCAAATGTTTTGGGACACCTGCCTTTACATGCACATGAACTTTAATGACATCCCATTCTTAATCTGTAGGGTTTAATATGGAGTTGGCCCACCCTTTGCAATCATAACAGCTTCAACTCTTCTGGGAAGGCTTTCCACAAGGTTTAGGAGTGTGTTTATGGGAATTTTTGACCATTCTTCTAGAAGCGCATTTGTGAGGTCAGGCACTAATGTTGGACGAGAAGGCCTGGCTCGCAGTCTCCACTCTAATTCATCCCAAAGGTGTTCTATCGGGTTGAGGTCAGGACTCTGTGCAGGCCAGTCAAGTTCCTCCACACCAAACTCGCTCATCCATGTCTTTATGGACCTTGCTTTGTGCACTGGTGCGCAGTCATGTTGGAACAGGAAGAGGCCATCCCCAAACTGTTCCTACAAAGTTGGTAGCATGAAATTGTCCAAAATGTCTTGGTATGCTGAAGCATTAAGAGTTCATTTCAAGCCCAACCCCTGAAAAACAACCCCACACCATAATCCCCCCTCCACCAAACTTTACACTTGGCACAATGCAGTCAGGCAAGTATCGTTCTCCTGGCAACCGCCAAACCCAGACTCGTCCATCGGATTGCCAGACAGAGAAGTGTGATTCGTCACTCCAGAGAACACATCTCCACTGCTCTAGAGTCCAATGGCGGCGTGCTTTACACCAATGCATCCATTGCTGCACTGCAGTTGGTGATGTAAGGCTTTGATGCAGCTGCTCGGCCATGGAAACCCATTCCATGAAGCTCTCTACGCACTGTTCTTGAGCTAATCTAAAGCTACATGAAGTTTGGAGGTCTGTAGCTATTGACTCTGCAGAAAGTTGGCGACTTCTGTGCACTGTGTGCCTCAGCATGCGCTGACCCCGCTCTGTGATTTTAGTGGTCTACCACTTCGTGGCTGAGTTGCTGTTGTTCCCAATTGCTTCACTTTGTTATAATACCACTAACAGTTGACCGTAGAATATTTAGTAGTGAGGAAATTTCACAGATGGACTTATTGCACAGGTGGCAACCTATGACGGTACCACACTTGAATTCACTGAGCTCCTGAGAGCGACCCATTCTTTCACAAATGTTTGTAGAAGCAGTCTACATGCCTAGGTGCTTGATTTTATACACCTGGGGCCATGGAAGTGATTTGAACACCTGAATTCAATGATTTGGAGGGGTGTCCCAATACTTTTGGCAATATAGTGTATAAACTGTATTTTGAAACCAGTAAATGGCACAAGTACAACTGTTCAAAAGGTGCCGTTCAGTTTATTGAAACTAGCTTGATGTGTAGATTTACAGAGTATGCAAGATAGAGACCAAAGCAGAGTCATCTGAGGTGTCAGTGAATTTGTTATGGGATCTGGCACGCTATAACTCCATGCAGTTAAAAGGCAGAATCAAAGATTTACGGCGGCTGTTAAACAAGAAAGTATTTTAGTTTCTTGTTGTGGGCGAGTTGGTTGTGAGGAAGCCATAAAGAAAGAAAAAGAAAGTCTCGGAGATGAGAAAAAGTTTATGATGTCAAATGGTACTTACATGTGAACATAGGATGTGATCATAGCATCATAACCACATATTAATGGATGGATGGAGTCAACACATAAACAAACAAATATAAATAATAAAAATAATAGTCAGAAATCATGCTTGCGGGCACACCATAACAACTGTCACCAAAAATGTTTTATGGGACAGACCGATAGATAGATCGATAGATCGATAGATAGATAGATAGATAAAACAACCATACCATGCTGTTTGTAGATTGGTGGTTTTCTATACATGTTAATGCCTTGGTCTGTAAATTAGAAAATAAAGATCTTGTTTTAATAACATTTCTTAATGCAGCCTCAGTCACAAATAAGATGCTCCAATCAACCAGTTATGATAATGATTTGGGGAAAAGCGATGCATATAAAGTATGACCAAAATTTCTGAATTATATCTGGCAGTACATGTACTCAGCATAAGAGGTCGTCAAAATCTACCATTAAAAACAATAAATAAGAAAAAGCATTAATGCATCATGGGGGGTCAAAGAAAGGAGGGAGAGAGAGAGAAAACTGAGGGAAAGAGACAGAGCAGAAAAACTCTAGAGAAGAAAAACAGGGAGATGATGCTCCAGCTCCTACCTGGGATGTGGAAATGTTTAGGGGTCAGAGAGAGGGTCGGGGTGGCCGGCCGAGAGGAAAGGGGAGAACTCCGGCCACTGGATGGCTCAGTGCCTCCAAACAAGAAGAGCAGAATAAGCGGGAGAAAGAAAAGAACAAAAAAAGAAAAAAGAAAGAAAGAATAATGCCGGAATAAATCTTCACTGACGGAAAGATGGACAAACAGAAAAGGGCTTCAACAGAGAGGTGACAGAGAGACGGATTGGACCAGTGTGGGTCGGCCTCACGAAAAAGAACAGCTTTTGAAGGACAGACAGATTGGAAAGAGAGGAATGGCTCTGGAAAGCAGCATGCAAATACTTCACAATCATGAACATGGTATCATTCACCATCACAGTCATAAGGTACACATACAATTCACACTGTTAGGAGGCCGTTGTGTCGGATGGTAATATGACTGAATATCCTTTAAAGGGCTATGAGGAAACAAATGTAAGCATGCGACATATACACGTTCCAAAAAATAGTGGGCTGCCTACATAGACAGCATTTCAAGGCAATCCCACAATGCACTCCAAATAGCTTCAAAAAAGCGATACACTTTATTTTATTACTGAATACTGAAGTGATTTGATAAAAAAAGTAATTAAAATGGACTATGTTCTGCAATACTGTGTGCTATGTATTTTTATGCTTATAAAGAGTAATAAATAATAATAATAATAATAATGGTAACACTTTGCAATAATGTTAGTTAATGCAAATAAAATGTGTTGTTTTTTTGTTTATATTAGTTCACAGTGACAGCAACTTTTGATTTTAATTATCATTAGCAATTATCTAATTTCTTATGTTGTTCTTTTAATTTAGTTGACAGTTAGTTATTTACTCATCTAGCAACTTGCCTAATATATATTTAGCATGTCTGTCAGTTATATATTTTCAGGACAATCAAGTATATCCTCAATAATAATAATAATAATTACTGAATTATGCCGAATTACAGGTTATGTGGAGTGTTTTAAAACACAAGTTCCATTTCCATTTTCCACCTTAGAAGACAGCTGCCTATGTAGGCAGTAAACAGCAAGGCAGCTCACTAGATTTTGGAGTTATTAGTATAAGGCCTGGTTTCACAGACAGGGCTTAGATTAAGCCAGGATTAGGCCTTAGTTTAATTAGAACATTTAAGTGGCTTTTATAAAAGTGCCTTAGAAAAAACTGGTTACTGCATCTTATCATCACTGGTGTGCATGTTGAGTTAAACAATGGCACTGACATATTTTAAGATATGTCAGTGCAAGTTGCTTCCAGTTAAAACAGCTGAAACATGCATTTTAGTCTGGGACTAGTTTAAGCCTTGTCTGTGAAACCGTGGGTATGAGTATTAGTGAAGTCACAGTGACTTGGTTAAAGGTGCAGTGTGTAATATTTATAAGGATCTATTGACAGAAATACAATATAATATACATAACTATGTTTTCAGTGGTGTATAAAGACCTTACATAATGTACCATTATATTTTTATTACCTTAGAATGAGCTATTTCTATCTACATACACCGCAGGTCCCCTTACAGTGATGTCACCATTTTCATGTTTCTACAGTAGCCCTAAACGGACAAACTGCTCTACAGAGAGCTAGCTACTCTCTGCTGTCTCTCTTATCTACTCTCTGTACGACGACATCTTTGTCCTGTGTCGGCCACTGTAGCTTCTCTATGTGCTTCAAAAGGGAGGGGTGAACGGTGGACAGTTGCAATTCGCACCCCCTAATCACTAGATGCCGCTAAAATGTACACAGTGCACCTTTAAATGTTGGCTAATTAACTGTCATCAAATGAATCGAATCCTGAATAGTCAAAACACAGGACCAGCATGCATCTGAACTGCCATGGGCACCAAATTGCTCTACACAGTCAACAACAGCCACAAAGCCAAGACATACCTATGCAGAAAGAATCTGTGGAGAGGACAGAGGGACATTACATACATGAGCATGTGATTAGTAAACTGTGCATTAGCAACTCGCAATTACATGTGCTTCAGTTGCATCTATAGATCAAACGCATCTCTTGACCTCATAAGAGAGCCATTCAAGCATTTCAAGTCCAAGACTTGTGAATTTCTCAAACAGAGCCGCCAAAAGCACAGCTTTACAAGCTAACAAAATCAATCATCACATTCATGACATTTCAGCAGGCCTGAATCAGAGGAGGGAGGTGGATTTGAATCTACAGGAACGATATTGAAACTGAGAACACGGCGAAGAGGTCGGGCAACGGGGGTGGAGAGGCCTTACCTTTGTTATGGGGGAGGAAGTGATGTCGGAAGGGGGAGGTAGGACGCGTGTCGCTGTTGCTGGAGCGCAAAGAGGAGCAGAGCTTCAGCATTCCTGCCAGCCGCTCAGGGAAGAGGAACAGAGGAGTAGAACGAAGGAAAAAAGAGGGTGGAAGGAGCACACATGAGCAGAGGAGGAAGGAAAAAAGCTCAGGAGGAAACGGAAAGCAAGAAAAGGCCATGCGAGGCCAAAACGTGGCGAGGAGATCTCGCTCATCCATACACTCTGCTGGAATCCTATGGAGGGAGGATTTGGATCATTTGATTTGACTCACCTGGTCTGTGGAAGTGCTGGGGCGACTTGGATAGAGGGGGGATGTAGTTATGGCGGTGGTAGACC
The DNA here is from genome assembly GCA_039654105.1 of Coreius guichenoti. Classification (NCBI taxonomy): domain Eukaryota; kingdom Metazoa; phylum Chordata; class Actinopteri; order Cypriniformes; family Gobionidae; genus Coreius; species Coreius guichenoti. Next base: position 25,066,940 of record CM077187.1, on the reverse strand, counting down.
GGAGAGCCGATGGAGCCCTGACTGGTGGATCTCTGAATGATGCGCTCCCTCATGTCATAGCAACCCTACCGCATACATGCACACACAACATAACATATGGGAAGGTTCAAAATATCATACACATTCACATTACTAAAAGTTTGGTTTAATGACGTACTATAGGCTCTACTGTAATGACTAAGCATTATGAAATAGCCTCTAACCTCAGCAGATGGGGTGGGAGACAGCGTCCTTGGAGACTGAAACATAACAGGAACAAGAGCTCTATGTAAGGATGCATCAGAATTAGCGCTAAAAGGTGGAGAGGAGACTGTATGCTAAATAGAGCAGGTCAGAAAAGCCAAAAATTTGATTAGGAACAGGAAGTTAAATCATGCCATTGTGGTATAGGCTTTTTAAGGCCCGAGTGGCTTTGTATATTAGGTTTGTAAGATGAGTGAATATCACAAAACTGTCAAGAAATGTTCAGCTCAAAGTTAAAAGAACCAAATAAGAAATTAGATGAATTACATACAAAAATGTAATTATTTAAATTTAAATATAATTATTAATTTTATTTAAATAAAATTATTCAATAATTTTATTAATATATATATATGTTTGGAGTATGTAAGATGTTTTATTTAATGTTTTTAGAAGTAGTCTACTATGCTCACCAAGGCTACATTTATTTGATCAAAAAATACAGTAAAAACAGTAATATTGTGAATTATCGTTAAAATTTAAAGAAGTTTTATGAAGTATTTTCCTGTGATGGCAAAGTTGAATTTTCAGCATCCATTACTCCAGTCTTCAGTGTCACACGATCCTTCAGAAAAAAATGTATGTGCTGATTTGATGCTCAAAAAACATTTCTTTTTATTATCAATGTTGAAAAAAGTTGTGCTGCTTAATATTTCTGTGTTTGCAGGATTCTTTGATGAATAGAAAGTCTAAAAGAACAGCATTTATTTATATACTTTTTATAACAGTGTAACAAGTCTTTACTGTCACTTTTGATCAATTTAATGCATCCTTTTCCCTCACGTTTGTATACTCATACATTTACATGTCTTTATTTACATATTCAGTTACATACTCATTCGTTTACTATGAGTACAACATGTATGACTTGTGCTTATAACGTTAATGAATGATGGCAGTGTGAAGTCTTGTTTCAACATATCATATTGCTATTAATGTTTCCCTGTTTATGTAAAGCTCAATAAAATAATTTAAATTTGGAAGAAAAAAAATGATGCATCCTTGTTGAATAATAATAATATTAATAGTAATATTTATTTCTTCCAAAAAAGATCTTACTGACCCCAAACTTTTGTTTCTTTGTTATGATTTGTGAAATTTCTTTGTGAGATTCACCCAGCTGTAGCAAGGATAAATACAGGCAGTCAGACAGACAAACAAGACAAACATGAGCACACATTCCAACAAGACACTCTTGCTTCTTTGTAGCCATTAATTATACAGAGGACTTCTTCCAGTGCTCAAGGGACAGCTGATGTTCAGTGCCATCTCCATCATAAGCAAATTTAGGAGATAGATAAGTGCGGCCACAGCTCACAACCTGACTGTGTCAGAGTTCAGAGGGAGGTCACTGACAACTTACTGTTTCTGCTGACAGTGAGGAGGGGTCTTGTGGCAGGGTCTAGGAATGT